>JAOXYA010122162.1:0-10447 GCA_028565675.1 Sorex palustris
AATGCCTAAAAGATCTGTTGGGAAAACTGATTAGAAAAATATCATAGATAGGCAGAAACAAAACAGAAGTAAAAAAAGAAACTGTATCATTGCCCACCTCCACCCCTAGTCCACCTCCCATCCCAACTGGGAAAGAAAAATATGTCCTGCTGGAAAAGAAATATAATCATATCAACAAACTGAAAAGGTAGAAAAAAATATTTGCACACTCATAGTGATAGAAACCTTAACCACTAATAATAAAAATTGTGACAAAATTACACTGGTCCATAAAAAAAGAAAGTGACATGTGAAACATATAAATGCTAAATTTCCAACTGTCATTGTAAAAAATTAATAAACTCCTTAGTTGATTATATAAGAAATACCATAATTGTATCACTTAAAAAGACTCAATATGGCCCTTCTGAGGAGGTGAATTAAAGAGTAGGCAGCAGGACACTAAACTTTTGTTATAAGTCTGATAACGTAATTTGACCGGTTAGTATGCGTTAAAATTTTAAAAGGGAAAATTAGGGTCATTTGGGATATTTGAATAACAAAATGGACAAGCACTTCAAATGTACCTTTTTATCAAGACTGATTTTCTTCACATTTTGACATCTTACACACTAAGATGCATCTTGTGCATTTTATAGTTGATAACATGTTATTTTTATTGAAAATGAGCTTTTTTTTAGCAAGAGATGAAACCGTGCACTCTACAATCAATACCAACTAAGAATGAGAAATAGCTTTGTATACTAAATACACTATGGAAACATAGATTGTTCACAAAAATTAAATATTTTGTCACAGATTATCAGAGTTATGAGTATTGTGGACAATTAAAAATAATTGGTATATCATGTTAAGTAGGGACAGTTTTTCTTTATTGAGATTCTATGGTCTACAATACTGTTGATAATGATTTGTCATGCACAAAATTTCAACACCCACCCATCATCAGTGTACCCTAAGTAGGTACAGTCTTAGTGATTTAAAAAGAAAATTCTTGGAATGAAGAAAGAAATGAGCAAGAATCAATATAGAGTTGTCAGCATGGTGCCTATTTTCAGATGCATATAAATATATGAAAGCAAAAAGCCATCTGCAGATGCACTGAACAGAAAGGAAAAAAACTGAGAAATGAGAAAAACTGGAAACAATTTTGGAAATTCTAAATGGATAAGAGCAAATGAAATTAATCTAAAATCAGTTATAACTGTTGCAAACTGATAGGGGGTGGGGTTGGTAAAGTACTTTTGGGAAATATTAAATTTAAGAGATTTCCCAGTCAGTTCTGAAGCAATCCAAGGGCATGAAGATACAAATCTTGAGCAATTTGGAGCCACAGAAATCCAAGGCACCACCCAGATTAGAGTGAACCACACAGAAAAGAAAAAACTGCAGGAAAATCTAAAGGTCATGTTGATTATGAAAAGACCATCAACATCAATAGTGCAAGAGATGAGATTATGATAATTGCATAAAAGATGACATTTCATCTTTTATGAGATTATCAACAGTGCAAAGCTTTCCATCTGACAATGCCCAAATGAACTTTCATATGTGCAAAGAATTTTGGGGGAAAAAAAACCTTTGGATGAGTTGTATATAACCATCTTCCTAAAAAAGCAATTTGGACCTTGTCCCTCATGCCTGTTTTCTCTCTTGAACACCTATTTCCTCTCTTTTTCTCCCTTCATGTTTTTCTAAGTAAATTTCACTCAATAAAAACGATCTTGCTTAACTATATTTCCTCCTCCTGAAATTGTTTTCTACAAGGGAAGACAATGGACAGGAATGACTGTGCCAAGGTTAGGACTGACTTTCCTTTCTTGCAAAGACCAATTCTTCTCTCCAGTCTGAGTCCACAGTAGGCAGGGATCATCTCCTGGACAGCTGCCTCATGGAGCTGATGTGATGTGAGCATCTATTCAGGGTAAGAGCTTGTAGTAGAGCTTATCAGTCATCATCCAACCCTTGCATAATCCTGGGTGGCCAGGGTGGGTTGAGCAGAGAAGTGGAAGTACTGTCTTCTGGAGGTTAACTCCCTCCCCCTCCCCCGCCAGACACACACACTTTACCACATCACCAGCAACCTAACATTGTAGACTAATGGGTATCTTATTTCAGCAAGTTGAACTGGCGCAGTAAGTTTTTTGACCAATTCTGAACAGAACCCATCATAGATCTCTAGCTAATTATGCCACAGAAAGGGAGAAAGGTGATTTTGTAGAACTCATCAGGTTTTTAAAAATTGTTAGTAATAGTGCAGTAGCAGAAGATCTTCAAACATTTAGCAAACCATTTAGCTTAGGTCTCATAATTTTTCCATACTCTACTATAAAAAGTATTTAGTTCTCAAACAAAGACTGCAAACTAACAAGGAACTCTTGCATGACAGAACTGCATAACTAGAAATAATGTGAAAAGCAAATTATAATCATCAGACAAGTGTTTTTATAGAAGAAGCATATTAAGAATTTTAGGTATTCAAGGTACCAGTGAAGAAAAGCATATAGAAGATGAAGAAAATGAGTCACCAAAACCAAAGGAGTAATCCCTTGTATCTACACAATTCCTGCTGATTCTCTCCAAAATCCCCAGTCACTAATAATAACTAACTCTTCTATTTTACATTGTATTGCAGAATGTAGGTTGTGTCCTCTAGAACTGTCCCCTGGTTCCCAATTTTTTTATTTAACTTTCAAGTATCTTCAAGACAAACAACAAATTGGTGGATCTTAGTAATTCTCATTCTAAAGTTATTTAAGACATAAAATGTAAACTAATTAAGATTTCCAGTTTGTATCCTTAGCCCTGGGAAGAATCATAAGTACTCTATTTTCAAAAATATCTCCTAATAATATAAAACTCTAGAAGAAAATATTATTTCCATAAAAATAGAATACCATTTTTATATAATTGAAGGGCTGGAGCAATAGCACAGCAGTAGGTCATTTGCCTTGTGCACAGCCAGCCCAGCGGAGCCAGGTTCGATTCCACCGCCCCTCTAGGACAGCCCGGCAAGCTACCGAGGGTATCTCGCCTGCACGGCAAAGCCTGGCAAGCTACCTGTGACATATTCAATATACCAAACACAGTAACATCAAGTCTCAAAATGGAGATGTTACTGGGTCCACTCAAGCAAATCAATGAACAACGGGAGGATAGTGTTTGTTTATATATTGATATTCATAATAAACTGGGTGTTTTAATTGATGCTTCAAGGTAGATTTCATCTTTTTAAAATGTATTATATGAGTGTATCACATTTTCCTGAAATGAGCTGAAGTTTCAGGGAGTGGAGTGCAAAGTTTAACCCTTTTACCCTCTTTCAAAGCAAACAAGTTTGGAATTTATATTGAAAAACTTTAAGTCTACATTGCTTTGTTATTATCTTAATTGTTTGTGTACTCATTCCCCCCCCCCTTCTTTTCCTTTTGGTAGCAAAGCAAGGCCTGATAGTGGAACATGTAGATCCCTGAAAATGAAGAAATAAGGGCTCCAGTATCTATAGAGAAATCAAAAAACAGTAATAGAAACTACTGATGGTTGATCTGATTTTTATTATCACTATATTTCAGCAATTCTAAACAATGTTATGAATAAAATCTACTCATTTAAAAATTTTCATATGTTCTGTGAGTGTTACATTATGACTAAGTTTTTGTAATACTTATGTAATACTTACTTTTTATGTAAGTTTAAATTAACACAATTTCATTACTTATCCTCTAAACAAGTTATTATTTTCTCTAGGAGTTAACTCTGAGAATGCCCAGTTAGATAGTATACCTCCCATACAAATGCAGATTGAGTTGCAATATTTATTGAAGATTTAATTTTCTAAAGATAGAGATCTTTTACTCTCTTCTAGCAATGTTGCAAAGTTGTTGTCTTCATGTCCATAAGAACCACATATTTTTCCTTCAAAGAGTGGACTCAAATTACTTAATGACCATGCAATGATTATAAGATAAATAAACAGTTAAGTTACCTCAATTCAATCTTATAAGAACAGTTACCTCTTTTCTTTTGTGTGACCACATGGGAGTTTAGATTTGCTAAAATGTTTTAAAATGTCTGAAACTAAAACAGCATGCACAAAAGAGGTATAACATTTTTGTTAGGCAAGCACAGATATTATTTATGTGAAATATATAGATGCATAGGCATAAATTACATTTATTTTATTTTGTGATCATTATTGAACAATATTTCCTTGAACAGAGGAAGGGAGGTATTTTGGAATGATCTGCTCTGTGGTCAAATGACAAGGTATACCACTGCCCGCCGTGCTAGTACTCCCTGTTTCCTTGCTAAGTTCTCCAGTTAATATGTGTAACGTAATACTGACTTTGGCTGACACTCTGGTGAATACGTGTATTCATGGTTTTTGTTTATTGTTTTTAAAACGCAAACAACATTTAACTTAAATAACACAGAACTCATTTGAGAACGGCCCCAAAGGACTTATAATCAAAGTATAAGGAAGGTAAAAGCAATATATGTAAGATACAAAAGATAGAGACATGTGGATATATCTTCTTGGGAAAAAAATTAATACTTGTCAAGCTCTAGGTTAAAGCAAAAAATGAAACTGGAAAATATACAACATTTAGTAATAAATAACAATAAGGGGCCATGCATCAAATCTGAGAAAAGATAAAATGTAAAAAAAAATTCAGAAGTTTTGATACCTTTATCAGAAAATAAAATGTTTTAGTAACAACTAATTAAAATTTTAATTTAAGGAAATAGGTGAAATTTAACTATAAAAAAGAGAAAAATAAAATATCAAAAAATGAATAATAATTTCAATAATATAATAATTATACTGAGAATTTATACTGAATTGAATTGCCTTTTTAAAGCTAATAATGTAGTGAATAACAAAAATTATCTATATACAATATAAATATGCCTTAGCAAGAAACATAATATGAGTAAGCACATTTGGAAGCAAGGATTTATATACTGAAATAAGAAGAGTAAACAAGTTGCCCATTCCATAAGACAGGAAAAACTTATTAGTGATTGCTTGAAGTGATGGAAAAGCTAAAAAGAAATGCAATCTTGGGACTAAAGCAATAGTACAGTGGTTAAGGCTCTTGTTTTGTATTAGGCCAACCTGGGTTCAAACTCCAGCATTGCATACAGTCCTCCAAGCACCACCAGGAATGATTCCTGAGCATAAAGCCAGGTGTAAGACCTGAGCACCACCAAGTGTTGTCCAAAACAAAAACAGAGAAAGAAATGAAATGAAATCTTTGAAACACTGGTGATAGCCATTTCTTTTATTGTGAACTACTAATTCTTTTTTTTTAATTTTTATTAGTGAAACACCATGAGGTACAGTTGTAGACTTACAAATTTTTGTGCTTGGGTATCAGTGATAGCCTTTTAAGAAGAAAATCAGTGTAGACTTTATAGAAGAAAACTTGTCAGTACTTATCATCATCACAAGTGACTATATACATTTGACCTGACAATTCATTCACAGGAATCTATTTTATAGAAAGACTTATTAACTTGTTCACAAAGATATTATTACAAGAATGTTTATTGCATAACTTTTTACAATAACAAAAATAATAGAAAACAACCTAAAACTCAGTCTGATGGTATTTCCATCATATGCTGTCATTAAATAGAATGAAGCAGATATAAAATGCATAAACAAACCAGTGTCTAGTATATATAAAGCACTCTCCAGGGACATATGCAAATAGTGACATTATTACTAAATTCAAAGGAACAGCACTTTTCCAGTAGGTATGTTTTATATTCCTAAATAAAGACTGGATAAGAAATAAAGGAAAACAGCTAAGTTGTTTTGTTGTGTTTTACATTAGAAAGTACTGAAAACAATTTTTTAAGTGGTCAGATTAAAATATAAAAAGTTGATGACCCAAAGAGGTTTATTATCTTTTTGAAATTTCAAGAAAAGAAAAGAGTAATGATAAAGTAGATTAACATGCGGGGTCATACTTAAAGGAAGTTTTTTTAGAATAAAAGATTCAGTGTGTCTGTAGCAATTATAAAAAATAATTGGTGAATGAAAGATTGAAAAAAAGGTGTGAAGAGGTTAAGGGTGATTGATAACAATGATTCTAGACTAAAAGGATGTGAAATCAGTGGCACAGAAAGAGATGGCTGGGAATTCTTTCCAAACAGTATTTAAAGCATGAATATGACATTGCCAAAAAGTAAAACCAACTCATGGGTTTATAACTCAAGTCTGAAAACTGCTCTCTACTGAGAATACTTAGAAAATTGATACAGAGGAAAGGAGCAATTGTCATGGTGGCTTAAAAGATGAGTATGGCTATCATACTGAATGACAAATTAGGGCATTAGAAGGACAGGAGGAAATTGCAGAGCCACACAACTATTGAGGACAGTTTTAAAGAACTTGTAGAGATATGAGAGAAAGTCAAATCTTGGAGTGGAAGCTTAAGAGTGTGCTAAATCAATCAGTTACAAGAAACTCCAAAGTTTTGCAAGATTTTTAAACTCTTCTTCACAGGAAATAAAGGAATTGATAAAAAGAAACTATCTACATAAATCTCTAAAGGTTGTAGACATTACATTTAAATTCTATTATTTCCTTTAGCATTTTGGGTGCAACTTTAAATACCACAAATTTAATTTTGATTAAAATGTACTCTGCATAAAATGCTATTGTACTATGATTTTCAAAATAAAGTTATTTAACATCTTTGTTAACCCCCAAATTTCAGAATCTATGCTTTAAATTAGAAAGAGACTTGAAGAAGAATCAACACACACAATTTCAATAACCTTGAGTAGAGATAACTTTCTTCGTGTTCATGTTCTAGATCTCTCAGCAAAAGTGGATGTGGAGAAAGGTAGAACTACGATAAATAGTGTGGGCAGGGAACAACCAGAATGTAAAAGTAATGAATTACATTTCTTTCCATGCCTACAAATATTCTACTGGACTTGTCTTTAATGGTTTTTTTGAGAGAAATAGTTGAAAGTGTGGACAGATACATGGATAAAGAAAAAAAACAGGCAAGCTGATTTAACAAAGAAACATGCTTTCTGCATATATGTACATGAATTCTTACATTTTTAAGATTGGTCTCACTTTAACTCAAAATATGAAAATAAAATTTAAAATGGGAAAACACAAAGCAAACAATTATTTACTTTAGAAAAGTCTCTCGTTTCATGAACATTTTTTCTTGAGTTCCATTTAGCAAGCAACTCCAGGGCACTAAAAATGAGACATGAGTTAAACATAGTACTTTAGAGTTGTATGGAGATCTAGCCAAATTTCAAACCAAAAACAGTATTCGTGCTAAATGTGGGTGAGTAACAATGTTTTACAGTTCTTCTGGTCTAAGACTGTGGAAAAGAAAGCAATACAAATGTGATTTGCAAGTCTAATAACTGTGTATATGCATGTGCATGCATGTGAGTATGTATGTATGTATATGCAGGTGTGTATGTGTAAAAATTTTCTGAAGCTATTTAGGTTCCAGTGGAAGCAGAAGTGGGGAAGGAGAGGGCCCACGGAATCTAGTTAATCTGATTGCCATTTTAAATCTGACCTGAAGAGGGAAAAAAACAGTCCCATAATGCAAGTAACTCAGGACAGACATAACTAAAGCTTAGCAGAGGGCATGGGGCAGGTAACTTCCTCTACCACCCCATACCGGTGACCTGGATGATGGCAGAAAAAGCAGCAGTTATCACAGATGTGTAGAGCTAGAGAACAAAGGAGAAGCAAAGGGAGCAAACAGTGCTGAATACCAGCAAAGTGAGAGACCACAGAGCTCCAACAACAGATCAACAGGCCACCAGAGCACGAGTGTGGACCAGATAAGTGTAAACCTCATGGTTTACTTAAGCTTTGTGGAACAGGGACATCATGACATGTGTGAGGACTGGACTTCCTACACTGGGACAGCCTGTGACTGGAGACTATGACCAACAATAGCAGTGCCTCTGCTCTAGCTATGAAATAAAGGAACTATAACAGCTAACACATGGAGTTCTGCTAATTTTAACTGAGGACTCACAGAAAGTTCACCAAAATTCACTATATCATTTATAAAGTCAAAAATGCAAGAATTAACGAAGAGGAAGTTTCTGGTCAACAACTGTATTGACTGAAATAGAAGCTTCCCCCTAACCCCGACATTACTCTATATCAAATCTGAGAAAATGTTTTGTAATATACACTGAAATTATTACCTATTTTATTCTTATGATCTTAGATCCCTTTAACACAGCATGAAAATTTTTTCAGGCTTTATCCCATTTTGATATCTAATTAAGGCTGATTTAATGGAGAATTTATCAGTATGCCTTTGCCCTCATATTTCATTTGTAGATATATACAGACAGTCATTTTTACCATGCACTGTATGTTGAAAGATCAGATATATCAGCATAATTTAAATATATCTGAGACTATAAATTCCCACTGGACGCAAGACCACAAATGGAAACAAGAACAAGGACATGTTCAATGACATTAAAATGCAACTAATTTAAAACACAAAAGAAAAACATTTCTATGGAGTCCCTAGTAAATCTAAAGCACTCATTTCCACAGGATTTTAGTGAGCCCTAAAACTCAGTAACTTTCAAGAAAAAAATTACACATTCAGAATATAGGGGGAAAGTATTTGTGGTTTATGAGGCTGCATACTAATCTGCACATTTGGGGATTTTTTAACAGAAAGATCCCAGTCAAATTTCTTGTTTAATAAAAATCCCATGAAAATTAGGAAATGTCTTAAGTTAAAGAATTTTAATTAATTTTTATTGAGATTCTGTGTAAGCAAAAGTATTTTTAAATATTTATGATATTCTTCACTTAATTATAATTTATTGCTGGATTTATTTCAAGTAGAAATAAAGTTAAAATTATGGTCAAAATGGGTTTCTCTTCCCAAAGACTCCATGGACTGCAATAAGAAACTCACCCAAAAGAAATTTAGAGCTAAATTCAAAATTTCAACCAGCAAGTTCTTCAGGACAAGATTTGTTGAGAATGTTAAAGAATATTTGCCATATCCTTCACACCCTACCAAGACCACGAGTTGCCCCCCCTCCCCCCAGAGCGGCTCTATGGCACTGCCATGGCTCCAGGGCACAAGGACTTAATTCAGAGTCTGGCAGCTTGCGGCAGAAATGTGAATGGAATATGCATTAAACTACAGTGCCATGCCCCACCCCCCCGCGGGAGGGAAAGGGTGTTTGTCTTTTCTGCCTTATTTACATATATATATATATACATATATGCATATATATGTATATATATATTCAGTCTTGCACAAAGGGGATCAGTGGGATCAGTCCTCCTGTTCATCGAATTTGCTCGAGCAGGCCCAGTAACATCTCCATTTTTTTTTTTTGAGACTTGTTGTTACTGTGTTTGGCATATTGAATACGTTGTGGATAGCTTGCCAGGCTTTGCAACACAGTTGAGATACTCTCAGTAGCTTGCTGGGCTCTCTGAGAGGGGCAGAGGAATCTAACCCGGGTTGGCTGAGCCAGCAGCATGCAAGGCAAATGCCCTATCACTGTGCTGTCTCTCCAGCCCCTATACAAAATAAAATAAAATAGAAAATTTTTGCATCAGATATTTCCAACAAAATATTGATATATTTCCAATAAGTCCATAAATAAATCTAAAGGTACAATAGTTATTGAAAAACAAAGTCACAACATACCAATAAACTTTAGTCAGTTTAAAATTTCATCTATCATACTATAAAATAAAATTAAGATAATAAGAGTGGGGGCTGGAGTGACAGCACAGCGGGTAGGGCATTTGCCTTGTAGGCAGACGACCTGAGTTTAATTCCCAGCATCACATATGGTCCTCTGAGCACCGCCAGGAGTGATTCCTGAGTGCAGGGTCAAGACAAACCCTGTGCATCACCGGGTGTGACCCAAAAAGAAAAAAAAATTATAAGAGTGTCTTGTAGTGATACAGCTGCACAAAAACTTTTGAAAATCACTTTAATGACATACTCTGTATCACTTGTCATCCCGTTGATCATCAATTTGCTTGAGCAGGTGCCAGCAATGTCTCCATTCATCCCTGTTGTATGTTAGTGTAGCCCAATGGCATCTTCTCGCTCCAAGAACATGAAGAGCCTCAAACTGTTTGTTCAGGGTTTTGACAAACAAGTCTGACCATCTTGTAAGAGGACAGCCATGCATCCTTTTGACTTCCTGTGGAATCCAGTCACTAACAGCTCTAGTCCAGCAATCATCTCTAAATTGCATTACATGTCCAGCCCATCTGATTTTTTTTTTAATTAGTTTGAGGAGTGTGTGACTGAGTGTATTCACTATCTCAGTTCAAATATTTTTTTTTCTTTCTTTTTTTTTTATTTTTTTTAATTTTATTTTTTTATTATTTAAAAAAAAATATACAATGATCAAGTACCCAACCCTCCACCAGTGCCCA
>JAOXYA010122181.1:0-10446 GCA_028565675.1 Sorex palustris
AAAGGGGGGGGGGGGGGGGGGGGGGGCGCCGGGAGGACACCTGGGGGCTCCTTTTCTTTTGGTCGTTGTTTGCTTTTGGGGTCACACCTGGCGATGCTCAGGGGTTACGTCTGGCTCTGCACTTGAGAATCATGCCTGGCGGTGCTCAGGGGATCATGAAGGATGTTGGGGATCAAACCAGGGTCGGTTGCATGCAAGCAAATGTCCTCCCTGTTGGATTATCGCTCCCACCCCAGTCGTTTTTTTTTTTCTTTTTCTTTTTTTTTTTGGTCTGTTTGTTTGGGGGCCACTCCCGGTGGCGCTCAGGGCTGACTCCTGTCTCTGTGCTCAGGACTCTGTGCTCAGGGCTGACTCCTGGCGGGGTTCGGGGACCGTCGAGGGTGCCGGGGGTCGAACCCGGGTGGGCTGCGGGTAAAGCCAGCACCCTGCCTGCTGTGCTGTCTCTCCCAGGCCTACGAGATGGCCGTGACCCCGAGACTGAGGGAGGGGTGTCCCGGGGCTCTGCCCCCCCCCACCCGCCCCTTACTTACATTTTCCGGGTGGGCGGGCGGAGGCGGCGGAGGGCCTGGGGCACCTGCTCCGAGTCGTAGGGCGACTGGTGGAAGAAGAGACGCACGTCCTCGTCCAACAGGACCCACACGGGCAGGCTCAGGAGCTCCTGGGGCGGGGGGGGGGGGGACACAGGCCAGAGCTGTGCTCGGCCACACAGTCGGACACCCCCTTGCTCCAGGCCCGCCCCCACGCCGGCCCCCTCACTCCTCAAGACCTTCCCTGCCCGGTCACAGAAACAGCCTCGATTTCCCTTCCGGCTTTGGTTTGGGGAAGTGAACGCCTCCCTTCCCCCCACCCCAGTCAGTGCTCAGGAGTGACTCCCAGCTGGATGCTCCGGGGTCAGGCCGGGACTCCCAGGGGTGCTGTAGAACCACAACCTCCGGGACCCCCTTTGCAGGAAATCAGGCCGTGGAGGGGCTGGAACAGTCTGGAACAGACAGGTGAGCGGGGAGGTGGCCGAGAGGCGGCTTCCGGGACAGACGCCGGGCCGGGCTAAAGGTGGGTGTGAGGCCAGGCCTGGTGGCCACAGCACCCCTGGGTGGTCTCATCAATGAGCCGGGTGCTGGGGCATGGGAGGGGCAGGATTCCAGGACAGTCCTGTGAGTGTGTGCCACCCGCCGGGTGGGTCCATGTCACACCCACCCTGGGTTCCTGCCTCCAAGACCGGCTTCACTCCCTTGGCACCATTCCCCACCCATGACTGAAATGGGCATTCCCTGCTCCCCTCTCTGTGCTCCCCCCAGCTCCTTCCCTTCCTCCCCCCACCCATATTCCTGCCCTGGGCTGTGAGGGGCAGCATTGGGCCCGACCCACCTCCACACCAGAACCCTCCCCCCAGCACAGACACCACATGGTCCTTTCAGAGCAGGCCTGTGTGTCCTGCCCCCACTGCCCCGCCCCCTCCCGGGACCCTCCTCAGGCCCCGTTTGTCCCCCCAGCCCAGGCCCGGCCTCAGGTGAGCAGCTGAACCGCCCGGTACCTTCATGTAGGCGTTGAGAGGGGCGATCCGGGCCTCGGCGATCTCCTGCTTCACCCCCACGTAGACCTTGGCTGAGGAGGGGGACAGGGCTGCCCATCCTGGTCCAGGCCAGACCCCCCAGCTCCCCGGACATGCTCAGTGCCCACCCCCAGACCCCCCGCTGGGACCTCCCACCGGCCGACTTGCAAGCGGGACCACCTTCCAACAGATACTTCTAACAGTTCCCGGGCAGCTGGTCCTGACACACACAAACACGCACACACATGCACACACACATGCACGTACATACACACATACACTCACACAGACACACATACACACAGGCACACACACACCCACGTACACACACATACCCACACACACAACACACACACATGCACACACATGCACACTCATGAACACATGCACCTCCCACATGCACACAACATACACACATGCGCAAACACATCCCCACACACATACGTACATACAAACATACTCACATACACTCATGCACACACACATACCCACATATACACACATGCACACACATGCACATACATATCCACACACATACACACACACATACACGTTTGCAGCCGACAGACCACAGGGCCTTTGCTTTGCTCACAGCGGCTCTGCCCACCCCTAGCTGGTCCCTGCACCCTGGCTGGACTGTCCCATCACCCAGACTGTGACTCTGCGGGGGCCTCAGGATGGGGCTCAGCAGGGAACATTCGAGGCCCGAGTTTGGTCCCTGCACATCCCCCAGGCTCGGACAATTTCTAGTCCTGCGGGTCAGCCCCTCGTACCAGCCAGCCCACCCACCCCGAGAGCCAGAGCGAGGAGATGAGGGACCCCAGGGCCGGGCCGGAAGCCTCGTCCCAGAGGAAGGAGACGGCCCCCGGCACCCCACTGTGTTGGCACCGAGGCTCTTCCCGAGAACCAGGCCCGCTCACACGGCCCAGACCACGTGTTGCGTGGCTGATGTCTGACCACCAGTGTCTGGACGGGGTTAGGAAAGATAAGCCATTGTCCACCCGCAGCCTGGACACGGGACCTTCCGGCCACCAAGGGGGTACGCCTGCAGACCGGACGGGCCCTGCGCTCAGAGCGGGCAGACGCTGCCCCCGGTCATGTGCTCGTGACAGACAGACAGCTGGGGGCACAGAGGGGGAAACACTGGGGAGGGGTCTCACGCAGGCTGGGTGTGGGGTGTGAGGGAGGGACGGGGGTGAGTGGCGGCTGCAGTGGGGGTCTGTTGGGGCAGGGGCCGGGGGGAGGGGCAGAGAGGGCGTGGGATGGGCTGGAGCAAGAGCACAGCGGGGAGGGTGTTTGCCTTGCACGCGGGCGACCTGAGTTCGAGCCCCAGCATCCCATAGGGTCCCTTGAGCACTGCCAGGAGGGATTCCTGAGTGCAGAGCCAGGAGGGACCCCTGAGCATCGCTGGGAGCCCCCCGAGCTAAATGACCAGTTGCCCGTGGGCTGGAGTGGGGTGATGGACGGGCCCACAGTGGGGAGAGCCGGGGGTGCAGCCCTGTGGGGGGTCGGATGTCTGGGGCCCCACCTGGCAGGGTGGGCAGGGTGCAGAAGAAGGGGTTCAGCTTGTTGTCGGGCCCGAAGCGCCCCTCCAGCTTGCACTGGAGGGCATAGAACTGGCGGTAGCGGCGATAGATGAGGTACTTGGCGCCCCCTTTCGTCTTCACCTCGATGACGAAGACCTGGAAGCAGAGGAGGCGCCGTGGGGTCTCCGGGTGGGTTGGTGGGGGGACCAGGCAGAAGACAGAGGGTGGGATTGGGGACCCCAGGGGGGAACATCTTAAACAAGTTTTCTTGACTCAGGATTCCCTTTGTCGGGGGGGAGGGGTCTGCTCTGACCATCGTGGGGTGTTGTTTTGTATTTGATTTGATTTATTTATTTTCTTTTTGGGTCACACCCGGCATTGTACAATGGTTCCTCCTGGTTCTGCACTCAGGAATTACTCCTGGCGGTGCTCGGGGGACCCTATGGGATGCTGGGAATCGAACCCAGGTTGGTCGTGTGCAAGGCAAATGCCCTACTCTCTGTGCTATCTCTCCAGCCCCGATTTGTCATTTTTAATTAAAATTTATTTTTGTTGTTTATTTTCAGGTTTGGGTGACAGCCAGAAGTGCTCAGGACTTAGTCCTGGCTCTGCAATCAGCAGTCACTCCTGACGGGCTCGGGGGACCCTATGGGGTGCTGGGGATCGAACCGGGGTTGACCGCATGCAAGGCAAACGCCCTCCCCGCTGTGCTATCACTCCAGCCCCTGTTTTGTGTTTTAATTTGGGTATGGCATTTTCTTGAGGGGGATCACACCCCGCGATGCTCAGAGCTTACTCCTGACTCTGTGCTCAGGGGTCACTCCTGCTATTGCGGGGGTGGGTTCCTACATGGTGCTGGGTCTGAACCTGGGCCGGCCACATGCAAGGTAAGGGCCCTCCCCCCTGTGCTCTCTCTGGTCCCCAGAACTCTGGGGTGTTAAGGAACACCCCTGGGACCCACCCACCGGATGCCAAGGGCCCCACACTTCCAAGTTCCAAACTCAGGTGTTCGGACGTGATCTGCTACCCTGTGTAACCTTCCCCCGCCCCCAAGGGTGACATCACCCGCTGAGGACCACCAGGACAGAAGCAAGGTGCTGCGTGAACTTGGAGGGTCAAAGGTCATGTGTTAGAGGTGGGGTGTGGCGGGGGGGGGGGGAGAAGGTCTCTTACAAAGTGGCTGGTGAAACCTCTCTTCTCCTCAATGTCGGCAATGTTGGCGGATGTGGCCACGTCGTCCGGAAGCTGCTCAAAGTCGCTGAGGGTGGGAGGGAGGGGAGGAGGGAGAGAAGGATTCTGGTTACCCCCCGCCGGGCTGAGACCCTCCCCTCTACTAAGAGATCCTCCAAACCAGGCTGCAGGGTGGGGCTTGGAGGAGGGTCCCTGGCCATCACATAGTACCGGGGTCCGCTTAGCACCTCCAGGAAATCCCGGGCTGTTTGCCCCGTTCACGTCAGGAAAACAATCAGTCACGGGCCCTCAAGACGACCTGGCACACCTCGACCCCAGTTTGACCCCCTGGGACTTCCCACGGTCCCCTGAGCCACACTGGGAGTGAACCCTGAGCTCAGAGCTAGGAGTAAGCACTGAGCACCCACGGTGTGGCCCCCTAAACCAGCAAAGTGCCGTGTACTTAACCCCCCCCAATCTCCGCCCAGCTCACCTCCGACCCCAGGGTCACTGTCCCAAAAAACCTCAGTGCGTCTGACTCAACTCCCACCCAAACAGCCCCTTAGGGGGCTCCGAAGAGAGAAGCACCCCCCAGCTGGGCCAGACGGCGGACCCCCAAGTCTCTGCAGCGCCCGCTAACCTGTGCACCCTGTAGTGGCCCCTGTCCTGCCCTGGCCAAGAGATCTGACCATTTGGTTACGTCCGATGCCAACCCACCTCTCTGGCCCCTCAAGCTCCAGAACCCCCGAGGCCCCTTCCTAATCCCCCCTCGACACCCCTGCCAGGCCTGACCTGTTCCAGGATCTTAGACCCTGATTGGGCAGACAGGCCCAGAGGTGGGGACAGGAGAGTGACAACCACAAGGTCCAATCAGAACCCGCAGTCATACACAGGGCGGGGCCTTCCAGGCAGCGGGAACAGAATGTGCTAAGTGGGTGGGGTCAGCAGGGATCAGATGGACTCAAACATGACGCTGGGCTAGGGAGCGGGGTGGGATAGGGACAGGGTCTCGGGCTGGCTTAAGAAAGGGGGAGCCCCTCAGGCTTCTGACCAGATGGAGGTGAGCCTAGCTTTGAGAAACCAAGGCAGATGGCTGAGAGGAGGCCCCAGAGGGCAGGGAGGGAAGGTGGATCCCCCGGGACCCAGCTTCGTCCTCCTGGGAGACAGCATGGGCCGAGCCAGGGAGCAGGACAGGGCAGACCCCAAGGGCACCCCCAGGCAGACAGCAGGATTGTTCTTCACTAGGTCCCTGTTCCGTTTCCTTGTTCGGCCTCCGGGACAGACTCAGAACTCAGCCCTCAGCCCAGCCTCCACATCTCGGTTCCGGTTCCGGCCTCCTCCGTGCTAAGCGCAGCCCTATGGCCAGTCGAGGCAACAAAACCTAAGAGTCCATCTGCTTCCTTATCCGCAGAGATGGACGAGGTCAGGCAGGTTGCCCCCCCGTTCCTTTTCTGACTGCCGTGGATGCTGCTGTGATGTCTGGGCCTGTGGCAGCCTCATTGCACACACGAAGCAAAAAGCGCAAGGAAGACAAAGGTCTCCCCGGAACGCTGGTCCCCAGGTCTCTGGGCTCTGGGACCAGCCGCGACCCACCTCCCTGACTTCCTGGTCTGTGAAAAAGCCCAGGAGGGAGTCGCTGGCGGTTCCTCAGTCCCCTGTCCAGCCTTACGCCGTCGAGACGGACTCGAACGCTACCCAGGGGTGACTCATTTCTGGGGGTGACGAGCAGGGTCTGGGGACTGGTTGGTGGCGGAGGGAACAGGAGGGGCAGTGTCGGGAGTGACACTCACCTGTCACCCCCATTCTGACCAGGAAGGGCGGGAAGTGGGTTGGCCCCATGGACTGGGTTTGGGGGAGGTGACCCGGGGCAGCAGGTTCTGGAGTGGGAGAGGCGGAACCCTCTGCCCCCAAGACCCCCCCCCCCAAGGGGAGCAGAGAGGAGGGGGCCGGAGAGAGGCCACAGGGGCAGCTGCTGGGGACAGACCAGGAAACGCAACAGCAGTCACTGATGTCTCGGCACGTGGGGAATGGCAGGGCTGGGGGCCAGAGTCCAAGGAGCCCCCCAGGGGCCCCAGGAGGAGTCCCTTTAGGTCCTGCACCCCCGGGCGAGGGGCTGTGTACAACTGCGTATGGGAACGCTGGGCTCTGTCCCTGGCACTGCAAGGTCCCCAGAAAGAAGGAAGGGAGGGAGGGAGGGATGGAGGGAGGGAGGGCTGGAGGGAGGGAGGGGAAAGGAAAGGGAAGAAAGGAAGAAAAAAGAAAGGAAAAGGACAGAAAAGAAAGAGGGGGAATAAAGACAAAATAAAGAAAGAAAAGAAGGAAGGAAAGTGAGAAAGAGGGAGAGTGAAAGAGAGTGAAAGAGAGAGAGAGGGAGACAGAGAGGGAGACAGAGAGGGAGAGAGAGAGTCCCAGTTCCTCACTGGCCGCCATGACCTGGCCTGCCTGGTCTCTCGGTGTCTGGGTGAGCTTAGGAACCCCCCCCGCCCCCGCCCCCGCCAACCCCAGAGCATTGGGTGGTTGCCTGGCAACCTGCCCCAGCCCCACCCGACCTGGTGTTGCTCCCCAAGAACTTCCTCCTCTGCGGCTGCGTGTGGGGGGCGGTGTGTGGGTAGGAGCACGCTGGGCTGGCTGAGGGTCCGAGTCCCCCTGAGGAGCTCCGGGTGCAGCCATCCTCCCCTAAAGCGGGAGCTGAGGCCAGGGAAGGCAGGAAACTGAGATCAGACCCCAAACTGTCCGACTTCTCCGGCTTGGCCTGGCCCTAGCTGGACACTCACTCTCAACTGTCCTGGCTGCTCTGGTATGTGTGTGCATGTGTGTGTGTGTGAGTGTATGTGTACATGTGTATGTGTGTGTGCACATGTGTGTATATGTGTGTGTGTGCGTGTGTGTATTTGTGTGTATGCATGTGCGTGAGTGTACGTGTGTACGTGTGTATATGTGTGCATGTGTAGGTATGTGTGTGTGCATATGTGTGCATGTGTGTATATGTGTGTGGGTATGTGTATATGTATATGTGTGCATGTGTGTATATGCATGTGTGTATGTGTGTGCGTGTGTGCATGTGTGTGCATTTGGGTATGTGTGTATGGGTATGTGTGTGGGAATGTGTATATGTATGTGTGTATGTGTGTGCATGTGTATATGTGTGGTTATGGGTGTGTGCATGTGTGTGAGTGTGGGTATGTGTGTGGGTATGTGTATATGTATGTGTGTGCATGTGTGTATGTGCGTGTGTGTGCATGTGTGTATGTGCATGTCTGTGCATGTGTGTGCATGTGTGTGCGTGTGTATATGTGTGCATGTGGGGTATGTGTGTGTGAAGCAAGAGGGGCTTTCCCCAGTGACACCCCCTAACTGCCCTCCTCTCTGCCCCCTTCCTGCACTGGGCCTTGGGGTCCCCAGTCCCTGTTCGCACTTTCCACCCCCGCCCCGATCAGGCTGGCCTGAGCCCTCAGTGGCTGGGGGAGGCCCTGCGTCCCCTCTGCACACGGGCGCCGATGGTCTCTGGCAGTCGCACCGGGGGCAGGGGACAGGTGTGGGGCCCGGGGCCCCCCAGCTCACAGCACAGTCCTGCTGTCCAGGGACGCCCAGACGGTGGCTCAGGGCGGAGAGAGAGGCTTCAGGGAAGGCGCTGGCCCCACGTGGCCTACCCAGGCCATCTTCCCGGAGGGTCCCCGAGCCCACCGGGAGTGATCCCTGAGCACAGAGCCAGAGCCGGCCCGAGGTACTCAGAGATGCTCCCCCCAGCAGGCCTCAGCCCCCTGCCTGCCCCCTCACTCCACGCTTGAACTCCTGCCAGGTTCAACCCCACCCCCGGGGCATTCCACCTGCCCTCAGTTTCCCCCCTTGAAGTAAATGTAATGAAGAGCACCTGCAACCTCTAGAGCCGAGGGCCAGGGTGTCCTGTTGCATTTCCTGAGCGCGAGCCCTCTGCGGGCTCCTAAGACCCAGAACATTCTCCCCAACCTCCTGGCTTCTAAGGGCTGGGTGCGGGACAGGGGTGGAGGGGGGAGGTTTATAGATAAAGAATACAAACAAATTTAGCATATTGTGCCAGTCGTGGAAGCCCCCTCCTACCCGCTGCAGAAAAAGGAACCGGGGCAGAGGGGTCCCAGAGCCGGGGGGGGGGGGGGTTGTCCTGGAGGACTTCCCAGAGGAGGTGACGTTTGTGGCTGCCTAAGTAAAGAGGAAGAAGGAGCTCAAATCCAGCGTTGTGTGTGGGGAGACGACAGAAGTCGGGCGCAACACTCTGCAGCCAGAGCCCAGCCGCCTGGGCCGCCCTCCCCGCAGACCCCAGCTGTCCCGGCCCCCCTCGGAGTCTCGGCTTCTGGGCCTGCACCTGGTGAGCCGCAAGTCCAACTTCCTAAAACACATCTGAGAGTCTCAGAGTCTCGTTTCCAAGTGCTGACTCAGCCTCAGAGGGCGAAAGGGGCTGCGGGGGGGGGGGGAGGGTTGCGGGGAGGTGGGTGTCGGCTTCCCCTGCCCCCCCCACCCCGCCAGCCCTCAGGAAGCCCTACCCACACTCACCTCTCAGCCCTCAGCTGGGCCACGGCCATGGCCTCCGTCCCCCGGGGTCCCCCCGCGGGCCAGCTGCGTCCCAGACACCCACCCTGCGTCTCCTGCCCGCTGCGGTGGGTCCCGGGGCTCCGGATGAGGCCCCTCCTCTGCGCACCCTGGCCTCACTTCCGCCCCCCTCCCTGCGCGGCAATGGGGAAGTTCTAGATCTGGGGCTTGGGTGACCTTGGGGGTCACGTCCCCCTCTTGGCTCACTCAGCCTTGCCCATTGCCTGTCAGCCTCCATGCCTCCCCAGACTCCTGGTGTGTGTGTGCGCTTGTGTGTGTGCTTGTGTGTGTGCGTGTGTGTGTGTATGTGTGTGTGTGTGAGTGTGTGTGCATGTGTGTGTGTGCACATGTGTGTGTGTCGGCCGTGCTGCCGCCTCCAGGGAACTGCCACATGGACAGAGGCACGTGTCCGCCCTTGGCAGAGATGGGCACATCTGCACAGGCATTGGTGGGCAAGTGAGTCTCCACCTGGAGGGCTCGCGGTGGCAGGCTGCCCCCAGGTGACACTTCCTTGCCGACACAGTTCTTTCTTCCCCTCCTTTGGGGCCACACCCAGAGGGCGCTCAGGGCTCACTCAACTCTGCACTCAGGTATCCCTCCCAGGGGGACTCGGGGGACCCTACGGTGTTGGATATGAGGCCTCAGTGTTGTTGCTGGATATTAATCCTGAGTTTTTTAGGCTTCATCAGTGAATCTCCCCCTTTCCCTCCTCCCAGCGAAGCTTACAGTGCTCTTGCGAGTACCCCTAATCCCCTGAGTTTATCTTTAACCTTCCCTTTGTGTTTTACACCTCATTGTCACAGTTTCCCCAAGTCAATCTTGGTTACTTATAAGCCACAACTTTCTGGTAATTCTAGATTTGTGTATTTGTAGTGAATTACTTGTTTTCCTATTTCCCCTGCGGCCTTTTTCATATTTCACTACAGAGCGATGTTCTTTGCTAAAACACAGAAAGACCATTAATGCTATGCTCCTGATATTTGGGAGTTGATTGACTCTGAAATAGATTTACGCCTGGGCATCGGTCATAATTACTTGACTCAGGCTTCGGTTTCTGTCGTTCCTAAAACCCCAAAAGGGAGGTCCCGCCGTGGGACTGGGATAGTCCCAGGGTGAGTGGTGAAGCTACTGACCCCGGCATTGGAATGGGACAGTCTGAAAAGCATAAATGCATGGTCTTGATGCAAGCTGATATGACTTAAGAGACAGGACCCCCATGGGGAAGGAGAAGCTAACTGGCCTGAGGACTTAGTCTGGGATTTACGGTAAAAACCTGGCTTGCTCTCAGAGCCCAGAGGACTAAGTTTTAGATCTTTATCTCTTACGGTGTTCTTCCAAATGACTGCAAGTATGGGTCACACTGTCACTGTCCTCCTGTTGTTCATCGATTTGCTCAAGCGGGCCCAGTTACGTCTCCATTTTGAGACTTGTTGTTACTGTGTTTGGCATATTGAATACATCACGGGGAGCTTGCCAGGCTTTGCAGTGCTGGCGAGATGTATGGGTAAGAAGTAGAAATATATATATATATATACATATACATATATATATATTTCACTAGAGGGAGGCCGGCTGCGATAGCACAGCGGTAGGGCGTTTGCCTTGCACGCAGCCAACATGGCCGACCCGAGTTCGATT
>JAOXYA010122197.1:0-10446 GCA_028565675.1 Sorex palustris
ATGATCAACGGGAGGGCCTTTACTTTTACTCGAAGAGCAATACAGTTATAGACATAATACACTCTAGACAGGTCCTTTGTGCTGTATTCTAAAAAAAATGACAAGTCTTGTTAGCAAATCCAGTCCTTAAATTGGTAAGGTTGACATGATTCTGTGAAGTAATATACTAGGAAATCCAAATATTACATTTTAGGGGAAGACTACCAAATCATATTTATTGGTTTTCTTGTTTGAGTGCTCTCCACTGGCCTCCCCAAAGGGAAATGCAAAGAAAAGATGCAGCTGTTGACTGTGGTTGTGAAATATTACATGAAAACAGAAACGGATCTGTCCTCCAAGTTAGACATGATGTATAGATCTTAACAGCAAAATGAAAAAGCAAAGGAAAGTGATGGAAATATTTTAAATCACTATAAAATCGTAGAAAAAAATGAGATTATAAAATGGATATGTATGTATTCCTTTCCCCCCCTTTCCTTCATGGTTCTTATTGTTTATAATGTTTATAACCTTGTTGAACCTTAATTCTATTTAAAAATTTTTTCATATACAAATATAATCATATTGTGCATAGGAATCAACATAGAATTTGAGGGAGGCACATTTGTCTCTCATTCTGCTTCCCAAATTCATGTCTATCTCTATGCTTAAATATTCATCCCTCCCAATTGCTCCCAAATCCTTCCCTCATCATAGCATGAGTTCTAAGTCTACGATCTTGTCCAAATATCAGCTAAGTCAGGTGTGGGTGAGATATGGGTATGAATCATCCTGAGGCAAGATTCTTTCCATCTGTGCATCTGTGAAACTACACACGAGTTTCCAAATTTGTAGTGATGGCAGCAGCTTAGGACAAACATTTTCTTTCCCAAAGGGAGAGATTACAAAGTCAAAAGGGGTGATGGGACCCATGCAAAAAAGATACATAGCCAGACCAGTTCCATTCATTTTCTTTTCCATTAAAGCTTCAGGATAAACCAATCCATTTGTGTGCCAGGCTGTGCCCTTCACTCTGCTATGGCGTTATTCTGGGTGGCAACACTGTTCTCTCAGGTGCTGGGTGATGCTCTGGCCCCTGAAATGCTGATACCACTGAAGAGGCAAGGAGGAAGACAGTCTTGCCCTTTGAAGAGGAGGAGGAGAAGGCAGTCGTGGAAGTCATAGTGGTGCTGACTTCTGAGTCATGCCCCGCACATTCTTTTCCCTTCTAGACCATAATAATGCATTTGACTGTCATATTACTGTAGGGGTGTATCCCATCAAGTGGAAATTCTGACAGGCTTCTTTCAGTTCATCCTGCCTTTTTGTCCATCTCAGAGTCATCCCTGCTGGGACTTCTCATCACATCTCTATTCCTGGATTCTGCTGAGATGCTTGATTAAACCCGTGAGTCACACTCATGATCACTTTCTCAAGTGATCCTTGGTACCTTTTACAAAATACTTTTATTTGTTTATTTTTGGGGGGTGCAATTTGAGCAGGCTAAGAATTTTTTCAGATCTCTAAGTTCTGTTTCCTTTACTGCTCAATCATTCCTTCAATTGGTTCTTCTCTTTTATTTTTATTTATTTAAATTTTTGCTTTTTGGGTCATACCCAGCGAAGCTCAGGGGTTGCTCCTGGCTTGGCTTTGCACTCAGGAATTACTTCTGTCAGTGTATGGGGGAACATATGGGATGCCGGGGATTGAACCGGGTCAGTTGCATGCAAGGCAAATGTACTACCACTCCGGCCCCTTCTCTTTTATTTTTGTACTAAGCAGTCAGGAAATAATTCCAGACTGTGTCTTCAGCACTTGGCTTAGAAGGCTCCTCAGCTAAAGCTCCACACATATCATGTTTTTAGTTTTACTTTCCATAAGCTATAGAACATCACTTGGCCAAAGTCTTTGCTATCTAGTCTTCAAAGGATCTTTCCATGACTCAGGATGGGAGGGAAAATGGGGGGACAGGTGAATTCCATGGGCATGCCACTGTTGCTGTGTGCCGAGCTCCTTGATTGGAAGCAAGGTTGTGTGAGATACTATGGCAGTGGAGAAGGCATTCTTAAGCCCAGGGTTGGCAGTCTGGGTGGAATAGTTTCACAGAAAGGAGTTGGTCTACCTTGTGTCTCTTCCTGTTGGAACAAAACACTGTTTTTTTTTATGATGAAAGTGGTTCAATGTAATCCATGCAATTTGTCTGATCACCCAAGACACTGGTATCATACTAGAGATCAACATTGACTTTTTCTGTTGCCAAACTGGGTTTCTAATAGTGATTACAGCCTGGTTGGCATTGGTGAATGAAAATCCATGTTGCTGAGCCTACATATAACCTCCATCCCACTGATGGTCACAGTGGCCACCAACTTAGTTGCCCAATTCTTTCTTATGGATTATCCACTTGGTGGGCAATAACAGGGTTCACTGGGGAAAGAGGCTGAGACTCTTTGCAGAAAAGGTCACCCTATTCACTTGATAATTGATTTCACACTTTGCTGAGATCGCCCTTTGGTGACTTTGCACCTGGAATATAGAAATGGTCACTTTTTAAAAATCACTTTATAAAAGTCATTTACTCATTTACTCTTCTCCAGTCTTCCTTATTGTCTTTGCTGTTGCTGCTCCTTCCCCCAATGCACCATCTACCCCAATGTTTCTGTAACAAGAGAATCAAATATTTCCCATTGTATAAACTAAATAGCTCTGTGGTGTAACTGTGAATTTTCTCACTACCCATAGAAGATAATGCCATAGAAGATAGTTTGAGATTTTGTCTGATCCTCTCTCTAACCTGTGATTAAACCAGGTTACTCCTTGAAGAATCCAGGGGCTTAATGCAACAAATATTTCCATCTCCCATTCCTTGTCCCTAATGTGTAAACTCTAAGATTTAGCTCATCTCTGCTTCTCAGGAATGGAGGCTGAGGAAAAACTTGCACATGGCTTCAGGGGAGAAGAGAAAAATGATCTTTCTTGTCCTTAGAATTAGAGGAGCTCTGAATATCGGTGTACTTCAGTATTGTCTAGGTAAAGGGTATAAGGTTTGATATTCAAATCCATCTCTTCCTTCCAATCACTCAAGCCCCGCACAGCTCCAAACAGAGCACCAATAAGGTGGTGGTCATCCTAGTACAAATTCTTCTACAGCCAAAAGACATTAACTCTGGTAAATATAGGCCCCATTTTAGAAAATATAAGGGTGACAGCGACTGTGACTTTGAGTTGCTATAAAATGGACAGAGGTCATTGAGTTATGGAACCAAGAAAAAATTTACACCTAGTTTGTATAGAATCATGTGTGACCCCCTTTAAAGATCAATGAATTTATCTCAAGAAGAATGTGATTGAATGGGCTTTCTTTTCAGAATCTTGTTTCTTTTGTATTTCACTGTATTATAGTTTGTTTGTCTGCTCAATTGTTTGATTGGTTTGAGGGCCAAACCTGGAGGTGCTTAGGGGTTACTCCTGGCTTTCTGCTTGGGAGTAAACCCTGGCCTTGCTTGGGGAAATGTACATGTCTGGGATTTGAACTGGGTTCAGCTTCAAGCAACAATAGTTCCATGACCTTTGTGAGATCTCTCTAGTCCAGTTTGTTTTTAACTGTTATTATATGTGTAAAATTGTAGTAATACAGTGGGGGAAATTTATCAATTAGTGCAATATCCACAAGACACTATTATTATCAATATTTACCAATAATATGAGCATATATATTGCAGAAATATGCATTTTAGCCGAAAGACTGTATTAAGCAGAGGAGTAGTGTGGTACTATAGAATCTGTAGATGTCAGCCTTACATTGACTCAAAAGAATCAGAGAAGGCTTTCTGGAAGAGGAAGTGATTAAAACTAACACCTTCAGAGATTTCTCCAGTACAGCCTGTTGCAAAGAATTGCAGGAAGAAATGTCAGAGGGAAGTTTTAGAGAAAAAAAAAAGCGTTTTTAAATGGCTACAATGAAAGGTAAAATTTCAAGGCCTTTGCAAGGAGCTAAATGAGGTTTAATATTTTTGAATGTGAGATGCAGTGGTGTGAGTTGAAACTAGAGAATTGAAATAGAGCAGATCTTGCATATCTTGCAGCTGAGTAAAGGTTATTATTTTTTTCTTTTGTGTTTTTTTCTTTTCATGAAAATGAAAGGGAGTTATAAGATAAAATCAGGCAAATAAGTATTATTCAAGGGCAAGAGTGCAGGAGCCAGTGATCAGTGAGGATGTCACAGCAATTCTAAAAGCGAAGTTGCTCCTGGCTTCAACCCAGATTCCAGAGTTATCAGTGAAAGGAAAATATGCTCCGTATCATGCTGCTTGTTTGTATGTAGTTGAGCAGGAATGGTGGAGAGCTTGACGAGCCAGGCATAGAAATCTAGTTTGGGATCTTGTGCATCCATAACATCAGAGATCCTGTCTGGTTGAAAGAATTTTGAGCCTGAATTTCAGAAAACTAGCATGGACTGAGACAGACGAGGAATTGATCCCAAAGAAAAGGTTAAGAGACCCATGGAGTGTCAGAGTTTAGGAAGAGTGCATGGCAGGAAATATGATTGAACTTGGATAGTGCTGGTTTAACAACTTAGTGTTGGGTTTTATGTTTGCTTGTTCTGTTTTGGAATCACACCTGACAGTGCTCAGGAATCACTCTTGGTGGGATCGGGGGACCATGGGAGGTGCTGAAGATCAAAGCTGGCTTAGCCATGTGCAAGATAGACACTCTACTATATTATCACTCTGGCTCCAAACAACTTAGTGTTGGACCCCGAAAAATGTGCCCTGGGTTATTTGCTCCCTTGGTGAGAGAACTCTGTTTTCAGAAGGTATAGGCTGTGGTACCACTGAGGCGAGAGCATAATATGCCCCAAAGAGGGTCACAATTATGCCTGCAAAGGCTATTTGACCATGTTGGCTGCTCACTGTGGAGTTCTGGAAGAAAAGGAACTTTCTTCTCCTCTGCTGTTCCTCAAGGTAAGAGGTTGCATTGGACTGTACTCACTGGTCCTAAAAGGGGGCTGGCATAATTTGTCTCTCTGAATCACACATAGGTAATTTCATAGGTGCAATGACTCATTGCAATAGAGTTCCAGTCCCAGTGCTTCTGTTTACTACTATTATGACTCCTTGGGCCACTTCTCTGTGACTCAGTGCTCTTATAGCTAGGATGGGTATGATTAGAGTAATTATCCATCTGGCAAATATGAGAATCACATTGTTGAATAGGTGTAAAACTTTTAGAAAGACAGCCAGTGAGCTTTAGGGAAGTATAAGTTATTTTCTTTTATCTTCTGCTTCAGTGTGGGCTTAGAGGGAAGGCTCAAGGAAGTCACCAAGAGATAAATATGGAAGATAATATGTGGTGGTTTTTTTCTGCAAGCAGTGCAGGAAATCAGTGACTAGTGGGTGCCAGACTTAATATGTCCCTTTTCCTATAGAGTTCCTGGTGATGTGCTAAATAGTTCAGTGCCTTCAAGGTGTGATGAGGTGCTTGCACCTGTGGTAAATCCACGAGTACCCAGAAGTGTCCCTAAAAATGATCTTTGCTTTAGCCATTTTTAATGGCTACCATTCAGATTGGGATAACACAGTTTGTGAATTTGAAAGTAAAGCGATGGTTAATATAATTCAGGGACTGGCTGAGTATTGGCTGTACTTGAATTGCTGATCTGTAGTCTTATAATTAATCCAAAGTTGTCTTTCACAGAGAACCAAGGTGTAACCCCTGTATCCTTCCTTCATTCAATGAATACTTACTTAGAGCTTCTTTGTAATAGGTGCTATTCAGTGATCAAATAGGCTGACTCCCATTTGTGTAGAACTTCAGTTCCACGGTAGAAGGCATGGAAGTGTGACATTTCAGGGCAAACAATCTGCATAGGTTTTCTGAAACTAGAGTTTCTTTTATGCTGGGTGTGGGGAGAGATGGCCCACATCCAGAAGTTCCCAGGGACTCTTTCTGGTTCTGTGCCCATGGGGGTTGGACACCTGTGGTGGTGCTTGGGGAACTGTATGGGGAACCCGGAATTGAACTGGGGTCAACTGCAAGCAAGCACGGCAAACACTATATTACCTGTATTAACCTCCTGGCCCTGAAAATGTAATGTCTAACCTGATTGATAATGTTTACCTTGAATTTCTGACAAACCATTCTTAGTCTGGTAAGCAAGCACCCCCTTTTTCTCGGCTTCTCCTTGGTCTCTCAGTTGATCCCCTACACTTCAAGTCTATAATAAACTAGAAACCATCTGGTCCAAACTTCTCATTCTATAGATGTGATAATTGAGGCCCAGAAAATTAAAGACACTTGGCTTCAGAGCAAGTGGCTGCCTTTAGCGAATGTTGAAGATTACTTGTAACAGATTTCCCTTAAAAGTAGGTGAAAGGAAATAAATAGTTCAACGACGTTGCTACCCCCAACACACACTCCCCACTGCCGTGCCCCACTTCTTGAGTCTTGGATCTTCAATCAATGTTAATTTCTAATGTATTTCTGTGTATAAGACACAGGGCTTACGCTAGTGAGAAATGGCTTTGGTACAAGTCACAGTAAAAACCAACAGAGCCGTGGATTAAATGAAATAGAAATTGATTTCTCTCTCCGGCACAAGAAATGCGCAGCCAGGCTTAGCTGCTTGGGTGAGGTGGCAGCCCAGCTGGCTTTCTGATTCTGGTTCTTGTAGCTCACCTCTGCATCACCCCTGGACTGTGGCTCCTGTCCCCAGGTCCACGCGGAGCCTTCCCTTGCCATCTGTGTTTTAATCAATGAGGCAGTGTCAAGAGAAGGCACAGCCAAGGATGATGAGACTCAGCAAGTGTGAGCAGAAAAGCAGGTCCGGGAGGAGGGAGAGAATAAGGAATTGGGTGTGAAAAGCAGAGTTTCCGAACGGGGGGCCTGGGCTGGGCAATGTGGGTTCTGCCGTGTTGTTTCTGAGAGGGAAAGATGGACATTTTCATCATCCATTTTACGTGTTCACTTGCCTAGGCTGAGTCATTGAATCAAATACTAACCTTGGCGTTGCTGGAAGGGTGTTTTATAAATACACCAAAAGCCTAGAACCAGGAATCTTTGTTGTTGTTTGGTTGGTTGGTTGGTTGGTTTTTGGCCACACCTCGTGGTGTTCAGGGTTTACTCCTGGCTCTGTGCTCAAGATCACTCCTGGTGGGCTCAAGGGACCATATGGGGTGCCCAGGATGGAACCCGGGTTGACTGAATGCAAAGCAAGGGCCCTACCCCTCCTGAACCAGGGAACTTTGACAAGGAAGCACATCTTGGATACAGTGGTTGGGCCTCATACAACCTCTAGACGGCCAGAATGGAGACTTTGTGGAAGAAATGTCTGCAGTCTGCTAGCTTTCCTAGTGGACAGCTGGATGCATTGGACCTTGCTTATCTGGCTTCCTGTGTACCAGTGTCTTGCAGACATTCTCTTCAGGGGCACCTCCTTTTGTGCTATTCTTTTTTTTTCTTTAGTTTGGGGTCACACATGGAGCTGGTCCAGGCTTACTCCTGACCCTGTGCTCAGGGATCACTCCTCCCATGCTTTGGGGACCCAGTGGGAGGGCTGGGGGTCGAACCCAGGTCTGCAGCATGTAACACAAGCTCATGAAAACCCCGGGACTGTCTTTCAGGTGTTTTTTGCTGGTTCTCCCTGTAGGACTGATGCAGATATGACTGGAGAACTGGGACTCACTGGGACCCAGTAGAATGAAATGGAACCTGCACTACTACACTGATGTTTGAGACCACTCCCTGTGACCTCCAGTGACAATGCTCCTGGTGGCCAATAGGAACTGAGAGTAGGGCATGCTGAGTCATGGAGCTATCACCCATTTTGGCCAGCTCAGGAGCAGTAGCGGCTTCCAGTAGATGTTGTTGAGTTGCAACTGCTGTGTCAGGCCTGAAAATGAATGTGCGGCTCTCTACCCAAGTGTCAGCGCTGCAGCCTGGCTCCACTCTGCCCTGGCTAGTTTGAAAGTGGCCGTGACTTTGCCACTACACTCAGTGCAAATGTCTGTCATGCCCCAGCCCAGCACCCTTATAGGGCAGGCGTCTCTGGGCAACAGGGTTCAGCTGTGCTTGGTTGACAGAACCAAACTATTATGGCCAAGCATCTTTGAGGTGTCTTGATAGTGTCCATATGGTCTCCCTTTTTTGTTATTAAACCCTTTCCCCAGTGGAGTATGGGGGGGGGAAGAATCATCTGTGACTGGGGCACACCATGACGATGCCCATCTGTGCTTGGGCACCATGAGGGCTAAACCAGTGGTGCTGGGGGCTGAATTGAGGCAATGGGAATAGGAGTTAGGCCCTCAAGCACGTGAGGCCTCAAACTGTGCTCTACTTCTTAGGCCATCAAACCAGCCGTGCACAGCAGTTCTGAGACAGTTTCATAAGCCTGAACATGCAGACCCTTCATATCCATGTCTGAAATTCAGGGATTCTCTTCCAGAGAAAGGGAGTTTAACAATCCAGGCTGACAAGGAGTTCTGTCAGCCAGGGCCCAGTTCCTACCTGGGAAAGTACAATTTTTAGGATTTACAAGTCCGTATGGAGCTTTTGAATTTTCAAGTAAACACAGATATTTTTCCCAGAGGGTTCTTTGGAAAACATCATGGAGTGAGTGTTTTTTTTATTTTTATTATTATTATTATTTTTAGAGAACTTTCCAAACAGTGAAGTCAGGCCTCAGTGAGTATCCTTTTCTGGGGTTGTAAATGCTGCTCTCCTGATTAACTGCAGGACTTCTCTAATTAATGGGGCTGTTTTTCTCTGAAAGAAGAAAATGCAGGGAAGAGACACAAGTTCACATCATGCATGGTATGTGGGACCCACTTTACAAGGAAAAGGAAACCAAATTATAAGGTGGGTCTTCAGAGGTAACTAGATTTTAGGTTGGTGCCCTTTGTCAACACAAAAAATCAGCCTATTCAGGCTCATCTTGGTTCAATGATAATAACAATAATAACATTGAATATCTTATTACATGTTACTGATACCTGTGAAGCCTTGCATAATCTTAAACAGGCACCGATCTCAGCATATGTGCAGGACATGCAGATTGCTGCCTTTCGACTCACAAGAACCCATGAGCTCTTCACAAGGACTGTTCCCTTTTGCCAAACAAGGAATAGGATGTGAATGGCAGAATTCAAGAGTCATCCAGATCAGGTGTGTGTAGAGGGCAGGAATTAAGGTGCGGTGGGGGAGGGAGGGAATGCTCCAAGACCTTTCCCCTTTATGTTCTGCTGCATTTCAGGGTCCTCGCCCAAGAAATAGTACAATACACTTTATGCTTTATTCTTGGACCTTTGGGATAGTCCCTGTAGTGGGCTTCAGGCTTGGATAGAGCCCCATTAGATTGGGTCTATAGGCTTGGTCAAAATTTCTGTTTTTCTGTACTTCTGTTTTTTTTTTGTTTTTTTTTTTTTCTCAAGGGCTTTGCACAATATGGAGACTCGGGAAGTGTATTTGGGAGATGAGATCTGGAAGCAGAGACCTTCAAGACTGGTGTGATATCATCTATTTTAGGCCACTGCAGATGTTGTTTTGGTAGCGCTCACCAGTGGGATCCACTGGGGTGGGAATTCACAACCAGGACTGTAACTGTTCTTTATTGAGGGGAGGATTAAGGGGTCTGTGTTGGGAGGAGGGGGAGAATCTGGGGATTGGTGTGGGATTTGACACAGGGCAGTGTGCATTCTCCTGGGAGACAGTCCTGCGACTCTGTAAGCAGTCAATGTCATGGCAGAAGATGGGATTTTTTTTTTACATTTCCCCTTGAAGTTGCTATATTGTTAACCATGTGACGAAGAAACAAAATCCCAAGCAGGGTGTGTGGTGCAGAAAACATAAAAGGTGCAGAAGCCAGTAGGGGCGGGAAGGATGGCTTGTACCCAGGCATCTGCTAACAAAAGGCTCCCCACCCCCTCCATTCCCACCCCCACCCCCCCAAGCCCTCAGACCAACTGCCAGCCTGCAGTTCACCTCTTATCACAAAAATCCTCTTGCCTCTCCAAAAAAAAAATTATTTTTTCAAATTAGGGCATACAGACGCCAGACAGCCTTCCACGGTAGAAATCCAAAATCCAGAAGGCTGCAGATATTGCTGCCATTCACAGAATCTATGAAAATCCCCCGTGTAGGGAGAGCGGAGCTGAGCGGGGCTGGTGGCTTCCCTGCCGCAGCTGGAAGCTGAGCTATAAATAGCGCGGGGCGGGAAGCGCCCTCGCAGGGGGAGCGGGCGGGAGATCCCTGGCGCGGGGATGCCGGCACGTTAACCCCCGCAGCTCCCTGCGGTGGTGGGGGGGTGGGCGGGGGCGACCTGTTTTCCCTTCTCTGACCCTGCAGCGAGGGGGAGGTGAGCCCCGGAAAAAGCTGCGGGGCCTTAAAATTAAGGTGCACACACACACACACACACACACACACACACACACACACACACACACACACCGCAACCCCCCCCCCCCCCCCCCC
>JAOXYA010122205.1:0-10445 GCA_028565675.1 Sorex palustris
GGAGTAATTCCTGAGTGCAGAGCCAGGAGTAACCCCTGTGCATCGCCAGGTGTGACCCCAAAAAAGCAAAAAAAAAATAATAACCCTGAGAGCTAATAAGCGGATTGCTGTTTGACTACCAGCTTTCCCCCTCTGCGTGGTTCTTTCTTGGTGGCGGTGGGAGTCCTCGGTGCATGGAGGGTCAGGTCAGAGGCTTCTCCCCTTCCCACTCCCTCTCCATAAGTCTGGATATTGGGGGGAGGGGTTGGTCATACTCCAGAGTGCCGGGGTCGACTGGCCAGTCTCTGCCCTGGCCCTCGTCCACGCATCCTGCAGACTCCTGCCGCCACTGAGAAAGAACCACGCATTTCAGAGTGGGGTGCTGTGGGGCCGGGGTGACCTCTTGCCGGGGTGCCTGAGCACTGGCCAGGAGGATGATTGCTGTGCAGGACCTGGGCCCTGTCATCACAGTGTCGGGTGCCAGAGCAGTCCTGAGGGTGGGACTGTTGTCAACCCCCCCGTTTACCAGATGGGGGACCTGAAGCTGGAGGAAAACCAGAAGTTTGGCCAGATGGGAGTATGAGTGCCAGCTCGTGTGCCACAGTACTGGCATGTAGGCCATTAGGCTGCCCAGGTTAAAAGGGGCTCGAGGGACCCCATTCCTGGTGGGCAGGAGGGACGAGCTGTGTGACCCGGCAGCTTGCCTGGGTTTTCCCTCCTGCTGCCTTTGGGGGTGCCAGCTGAGAGGCAAGGGCCTGGGCTGGCCCAGGAGGATCCTGGGGTGGGGTCCAGGGCTGAGGTGGCTGTCATGCCCGGGAGGTGTGCCCAGCTCCCGGGAGACAGACGCGCCCCAGTTCTGTAGCCTTGGAGGTGTTGAGAAGAGTCACGAACGGGGTACAGGTCCCCAGACAGTGCTTTGGGGAGGGAGAGAAAAGGGCCATGGCCTGGGTCAGGGGAGGCCCAGTGGGACTGGAACCCGGCGTGGACCTGGAGGGGGGAGGAGGCCAGTGGAGGCCTGGTCACCCACATCTCCTCCAGGCAGTCCTCCGGATTCCATGTCTCAGTCCAGTCGTGTGCCACAGATGGCTGCGAGGCACCGGCCAGAAGCCCAGCACGCTCCTCCACAAAGACAGGACAGCCTGTCTGTCTGTCTGTCTGCCTGCCTGTCTGTTTCTTGCACAGATAGTCCCCCCAGACTGTACCTCAACCTCCTCCTGGCCGTGGTCTCCTTCCTGTGGAATAAGGGTCCCCAGATACACAGGACACGCCTTTTTTTTGGGGGGGGCGCACCCAGTGATGCTCAAGGGTTAATCCCGGCCTTGTGCTCTGGAATCTCTCATGGCAGTGCTTGGGGGGCCCTCTGGGATGCTGGGGATCGAACCCTGGGCGACTGTGTGCAAAGCCAGTCCCCTCCCGCTGTGCTATTGCCCAGGCCCTGCAGGACACACAGCTCTCTGGTCCCTCTCCCCATCCGCCTCTACATCTGTATGAGGGGCAGTGCCCACCCACACCTCCTTGGCGGGGCAGTCTGAAAACAAGGAGCGAATATTTGTAAGACCTTTGGCCAGGCGTCTGTGTCCTGGGCTCAGTGAGTTGGGACTGGTGGCTCTCAGCCCTGTGGAGACCTCCAAGTCCCCCAGCCTGTGGACATCACCTTGCTGTCCACAAGGGCAGATCAAGGGCCTTCCCAGGGCCACAGGAGAGCCTGGCCTGCACTCAGAGGGCCCTTCTTCCAGGAAGCCCCCCGAAGGTGGAATTGGTTCATGAGCAACACACAAGAGACACAGGGTCATCGGACTCTGAGCAGCTGGGACTCTGGGTGGAAACCTCTAACTGACTTGACCTTGTTGAGACATAGAGAAATGGGTACCAGAGATTCCAGAGCCTGAGCGGTGAGGAGGGGTGGCAGGTGGGGAGTTTCGCTTCTCGGGGTGCAAAGCTGAGGCACCTCCTCTGCATTAAATTAAAATTTGGGTTGGTGAAGAAGCAACTTCTCTCCCTCCTGTGCCTGAGGCCAGGCCCCGGGCTGCCTCCCGGCTTCAGGAATGGCCCCAGCCCCAAAGAGGCCTCCTCTCCTCAGACCCTTCTCACTCTCCTCTCTCCCTCTCTTCAGGACCCTCTCACTCTCTTCTCTCTTCTTTCAGGAACCTCTTGGACAAAGACATGTTTTCCAAGTCTGACCCGCGTAAGTCATGTTCTGACAATAATGCCTGTCACAGCAGCCTCTCTGCCCTCACCGATGGCAGATGCCAGCATGTGTGCGGCTGGCCAGGTCCTGTTGCTGGTGACGTGCGTGCAGTCACTCAGTACTGGAGGCCCTGGGAGGTTGGGAGGCCCCCTGTTGTACGTGAGGTCCCTGTCCCAGTCCCAGGGAAACCCGGGTCTCCTGTGTTTGGTTTGAGGCTGCCTCTGAGCCTGGCTGGCCTGTGAGGTGGGCTGAGGAGAATCAGTCATTTGTGTGGCCTCTCCAGCCTTACTTTTGTTCACATTCTGTCAGCCATCTCTCCACTCTCCTGTCTGCCTGTTGTTCTCTTCATACCCTCTCCCCCTGGGATGTGGAGTCCTTGACTCAAAGGGGACCTCGCCCAGACCCATCTCTGCCCTTCTCCAAGCCCGCACGCCTCCCCCAGACCCAAGGCATCTGAGGCTGTGTAGGTCTATGTGGGACCCTAGACATCTCTTCGTGAGTGGTCCAGGGGGGTCCAGGGAAGGGAGAGGCCTTTGCTCCTGGTGTGAGGTGGGGTAACCATCAGAACCATCCCTTTCAGGAGTCCACTTTCTCTCAGCCTGGGGTATTAACCCCTTTTCTTTCCTCTCTTCACAGTATGTGTCATGTATACTCAAGGCATGGAGAACAAGCAGTGGCGAGAGGTAGGTACAGCCTTTCCCATGTGGTAAACACCAGACTGTTTTCATGGCCTGACTCTGACCAAAGAAGTCCCCTGACATGTTTCTAACCGCAGCATGTGAGGCCCAGTGGAGGGAAGGCCTGAGGAGGGGCAGGAGGGAAATGTTTCTCACGGAGCCCCAGTCTCAAGGGACACAGCCCTGTCCTCAGGGGAGACAGCCCCGTCCTCAGGGGACCCAGTCTGAGGGGATACAGTCCCGTCCTCAGGGAGCCCCAGTCTGAGGGGACATGGCCCTGTCCCCAGGGAGCCGCAGTCTGATGGACACAGCTTTGTCCTCAGGGAGCCCCACCCTGAGGGGGTGGACAAAGGTTTTTAGACCCACATTCTCCTTGTGTGGTGACTCAGGGTGACCCCAGCATCAAGTTTTCACAATAGCCATCCCTGGTTTCTGACTGAGGTGTTGGCCTCGGCCTGGTGATTCTCCTTTCCAGAAACCTTTGGTGAGCTCCCCATCCTCTGAGCCTGGCTTCCGAGTCCTGTGCCACCCTGGAGGGCCTACTTTTCTGCCTGTCACTGTCCCCTCTCTCACTCCATGTCCCCTTTGCTCCATGGTGTGGTGTATAAGGACAGGGCCGACACAGGAGCTCATCATCAAGAATCACAGGGACGCAGGGGCCAGAGCGACAGTACAGAGGACAGGGAGGCTCTAGCCTTGCTCATGGCCAATTTGGGTCTGATCCCCAGCACCACATATGGTCCCCTGAGCCCCTCCAGGAGTGATCTCTGAGCACAGACAGGAGTAAGCCCTGAGTGCTGCTGGGTGTGGCCACAAACCAAAAAATTCTTTTTGGGTCCCACCTGGTGTTGCACAGGGGTTGCTCCTGGCTCATGCACCAGGAATCTCTCCTGGCAGTGCTCAGGGAACCATATGGGATGCTGGGGATCGAACCCAGGTTGGCTGCATGCAAGGGAAACGCCCTACCCGCTGTGCTATCGCTCCAGCCCTGACTCTTGAGACAGCCTTTAGCACCTCGCAGCCTGGGGGGTCCCGTTTGCCCACAATCTCTTGTTTGCTCGGTGCCCTCCGCAGCTCTGTCAGACCCTGTGTGCCTGTCCCCTCTGCCTGCCCTCTGCCTGCTGGCCTCCCCTTGTGTCCCCTCCATCAGTGACTCCAGCCGCCCACCTCCCGCCACAGAGCCTTTGGCGGTTCTTCTCCTTGGAAAGCGTTTTCTCTTTCTTTTTGATATCAGGGATGGAACCCAGAGCCTCACATGTGCTCTGCCGTCATGCCACCTCCCTGGCCTTCTGGAATGGTCTCTGTCCAGATATCCACACGGCCTCGTCATAGTCCCCACAGGCTTCACATCACTGTCACTGTCTCTGTCCTCCCATTGTTCATCGATTTGCTCGAGCGGGCCCAGCAACGTCTCCATCATGAGACTTGTTGTTACTGTGTTTGGCATGTTGAATACGTCATGGGGAGCTTGCCAGGCTTTGCCGTGGGGGTAGAGGAATTGAACCCAGCAAGATACTCTTGGTAGTTTGCCGGGCTCTCTGAGGGGTGGAGGAATCAAACCCCGCTCGGCTGGGTCGGCCACGCGCAAGGCAAACGCCCTACCTGCTGTTCGGTCGTGCCAGCCCAGGCTTCACATCACCTCTGACTACTAAAGCTTCAGCCTCTGCAGCACATCTCACCTGCCCACCTGATTGTCCCTCTTCACTGTCACCATCAGCCTCATCTTGGTCTAGTCACGGGCTGCAGGAGGGCAGGGGACATCTGCTCTGTTGCTGCTTCCTTCTGGACACCTGGCACCCAGTAGGTGCTTCAGAGGAGACATGGGGGGGTGGGGGCTGTGGAAGGAACGGGCTGGGAGCAAGGAGTTGCCTCGGGCTGGCGAGCTGGGGTGGCCCTTGTCTTGTCCCTCTGCTTCCTTTGTCCTTGTAGGGCCTTCTGGTTTTCAAGCAGATCAGAAAAGGGGTGTGTGGGGCTGTGGTGAGGGGTCCTGGCAGGGGCTTTGAGGCAGGGCAGGGCAGAGGCAGCCAGAGAAGAACATTCTGTTCCCTGGCAGGTTGTGGGAGGCGAGCTCACGGGGCAAAGAGCCAAGGGCAGTGTTCTGGTCCCTTCATGTCCGAGGTGACCAGAGAGGAGCTGCCCTCTGGCGATAAAGAGGGACCGAGAGGGGAGCTGAGGGGGTATGGCTTGTTGTCCCAGCCCTCGCCCGGGCCCCCGTCCTGGGAGAGGGGAGGCCCTGGGCTCTGGATGGAGACTCGGCGTGGGGTCTTCCTGGGAGAAGGAGCCGCAGTGCAGACCCAGGCCCAGTGCAGGAGCCCGTGGGACCCCCTTCAGAGGATGTGGGGAGAGGGGCTGGAGTGATAGTGCAGCGGGTAGGGCGTTTGCCTTGCACGTGGCCAACCCGGGTTTGATTCCCAGCATCCTATAGGGTCGCCCGAGCACCGCCAGGAGTAATTCCTGAGTGCAGAGGCAGGAGTAACTCCTGTGCATCACCGGGTGTGACCCAAAAAGTAAAAACAAAACAAAACAAAAAAAAACACCCCAGAGGATGTGGTGAGAATGGCCCGTGACGCCCCCAGAGCATCCCTCCCCTCATGGTGCCCCTGCTGACCCCTTGTCCCGCCCTGCTCCCCTGCCCCAGGCTTGGGAGGGTAGCCAGTGAGTTATGTCCACATGGGAAGCGTTTGCCAAGGGGCCCCCTCCAGAGTCTGAGCCATGAAGTGAAAAGCCCGGAGCCAGGAAAGAGTTCATCTGCCTGAGCGGAGTAATTGCTTCCTCAGGAACCCCCGGGCTGCAGAAGGTCAGCCTTCACTACATGATCACATCCTGCCTTGAGACTCAGGATGGGGCCGAGGTCGGGGGGAGCCGGCACTTAGTAAGGGCTGCATGGGCTTGGTATTCCAGCACCACAGGTGACCGAAACACAGGGAACTGGAATCAGCGAGTACCCTCCCCAGTTTCCAAGTCAGGAACGTGCAGCTCGGCCTGCCACAGCCCCGTCTCAGGCCAGTGTGTGCCCAGCCACATCTGAGAGGTGTGGGGCAGGGCAGGAGAGGGGGATGGCCAAAAGCAGACACTGGGCGGAGTGATAGCATAGCGGGGAGGGCATTTGCCTTATAGGCGGCCGACCTGGGTTTGATCCCCGGCTTCCCATAGGGTCCCCCCCGCCCCCAGCACCGCCAGGAGTGATTCCTGAGCGCCAAGCCCTGAACATCACCGGTGTGGCCCAAAAAGCAAACAAAAAATAATGGAATGTGGTTGAGGGGTACGCGGTGTGGACAGGAGAGGGTGTGGCTGGAAGGGAGTTTAGGGATCACCCGACAGGCCTTCGAGTGGAGTGTGGGGGGGTCCTAGCCCCCAGCACAAAGCGGCTCTGGGAGGGGCGGCTGGAGCTGGACTTTAGGGAAGCAGGTGACCAGCCCAAGACGGGAGCCTGCATAAGGGACGGAGGATGGAGGGCCAGGGGCCAGGGCGAGGGGCAGAGGGCACCTCCTTACCAGCTCAGGCATGAGGAGCTGTGGGAAACCCAGGGTCTCCTCCTCAGGGCGGAGAAGGCAGCGCTGCTAAGCTCTCCCCTGCCAGCACCTCCTCTGGGTGGGGGGCCCAGACGAGGTCCCCTGGGCTGCTTTGGGGCGTTCTGGTGGGGGTCCCAGGGTGTGACCAACGTGAAGAGGGGAGGAGGGGCGGCAGCCTTGAGGAGACTGCCTACCACTTTCTCTCCCTGTCTCTCACCCGGAGAAGCACCTGAGGAATCTCTTGGCAGGGAAGGAAGTCAGTCCTCGACCTTCCCCCGGCCTTTCGGGCCTGCTGCCTGGTCCTCACAGGAAAGTTTTAGGAGAGGCAAATGGTGAAGGAAAACAGCTTTTATTGGGGAGTTTGGAGGAAGGGGAGAGACGGAGGGAGGGCGAGTGAGAGAGAAGGCCAGCTTCCCCAGAGGGTCTGAGGGTCCACATCTCACAGTGAGGGTGCAGCAACTCGTGCTTCTCCCTTGTCCAAGTCAGCTTATCTGGTGTTTGTTCCCACCCCCTACCTTTCTACCTAGGTTAGAGTCTGTTGTTAGGGTGGTTGCCAAGGCGGAGTGCTGGGGGCCACATGGCCTTCTTCAGATATGCTTTGCCTGGCCTTTGCCTCTGCTGGAGCGCCTCTGGGATGGGGTGGGGTGGGGATGCAGCCTTCTCTGGGGGGTGCTGGTGCCAGTCAGAGTCATCAGGCTGAGTTCCTGTGCCCACGAATGCTCGTAGCTGCTTTAGGGCTAGTAGCAGAGTATTTTTTTTTTTTTTGCCTTTTGGGTCACACCTGGCGATGCACAGGGGTTACTTTACTCCTGGTTTTGCACTCAGGAATTACTCCTGGCTGTAACTCAGGGGACCCTATGGGATGCTGGGAATCGAACCCGGGTCAGCCGCATGCAAAGCAAATGCCCTACTCGCTGTGCTTTTGCTCCAGCCCCAAATAGCAGAGCATTAAGTGCCAACCGCTTGGTTTTAGTATGCCGAGTACTCCCTGCCAGCCCCCCCCCCATCCCCATCTTCCCATCTGCTGGCTTCATGGCACAGAGCAGAGTGGCAAGAGGCCGGGATTGGCGCTCGAGGGGCTACAGAAGTGAGATACACGTTGGGGCTGGGCAGGCCAGCGGGACCCAGGGGCGCGGAGGGCACCGGGTCCCTGAGAGCGAGCGCTGCCCTGAGGAGCACAGGTCGGCTGGCTGCAAGCTATTCTGGGCGAGGGAGACGCGCTCACACACACAGCGAGGCGGTTTCCTTGGCCTGTTTCTCTGTGACCTGCAGAGGCGCTCTCGGGAACAGAGGATATAATTAAGACCCAGATCCACCTCCGTCTCCGTGGCTGCCCCGGCCTGGCAAACCCTCCTTTTCGGGAAACCAGGCACCACTTCCCCAGCTCCACCTGCTGCTCAGGGTGAGGGCCTGTAGCAGGATCCTGGCTGAGAAACTCGCCCAGGGCCCAGGGGCCCAGCGGAGGCCCGGCGGGCAGCTTCTCAGGGCAGGACCCAACCTGGGTGCAAAGGCCAAGGAAGATGAAAGCAGTCCCCCCCCCCCCCCTCCCTCTCTCTCTCTCTCTCTCTCTCTCTCTCTCTCTCTCTCTCTCTCTCTGCCCCTGACTGCTGGGTTTCGTCTGATTTTAATTGTTTAGGTCATTTGCATGCCTTCTGAGAAAGCTCCATCTTCCCAGCACCTCAATCTGTCACCACGTTTTATGAAAATTGACTCAAGATGTAATTTTAGCCCAGGAAACTTAGCACTGTTTGCATCAAGGCTTCTGCCATAGTCCAGGAAGGCAGGAAGGCCAGGGAGGAAGCACCCAGGAGCACTCTCTCTGGACCTCTGGGATCGCACAGCGGGTAGGGCGTTTCTGACCTGGGTTCCACCTCAGCCCTATCGTGATTTTTTTTTGCTTTTGGGGGGGCGGGGGTCACACTCGGCAATGCACAGGGGTTACTCCTGGCTCTTCGCTCAGGAATTACTCCTGGCGGTGCTCAGGGGACCATATAGGATGCTGGGAATCGAACCGGGGTCGGCCACATGCAAAGCAAACGCCCTACCCACTTTGCTATTGCTCCAGCCCCAAGAGTGATTTTCTTAAGCCCAGAGCCAAGAGTCAGCTCTGAGCACTGCAGGGTGTGGCCCCCAGCACACCTTCCCTCCAAAACTTAAAATACTCTCTGGAAGGAGGCAGAGAGAGATCGGAGAATGCTGCTTCGGTTTTCCCGCTTGAAAAACAAATCCTCTCCCAGGTACGTCTGCTTGACAGGAAGCCTTTGTCGGGCGTGCTGTCCTGCAGGACAGGAGGTGGCCAGGAGGGGGGAGAGAAGCCTCAGATGCACCCACGTGCGTCCTGATGCAGTGCCACCAGGTTGTTTGAGCATTGACACCAGCTAGTCTCCGAATAGTGGGATGATTTTCCTCGAGCACCCTAACACGTGCTCCCCATAACGAACTGAAGGAGCATGTCAGACAGCACTCTCACCAGAGGGGCTCACCTAGCGAGGCGGCGTGACCAGCACTCTGGGCACAGTGCAGGGCCAGCATGGTTCTGAGCACTGGCCTGGAGTCACTCACTGCACAATTTTGTGAAGGCGGTATTAGTCTTATTGTTTGAAATTTTTTTTTCTTTTTGAGTCACACCCGGCGATGCACAGGGGTTACTCCTGACTCTACACTCAGGAGTTACCCCTGGCAGTGCTCAGGGGACCATATGGGATGCTGGGTATCTAACCCGGGTCAGCCGTGTGCAAGGCAAATGCCCTACTCACTATGTTATTGCTCCAGCCCCTGAAATTTTTTTATTAATGCTGGCCCCCTTTCACAGGAAGGCTCGTGAAATGCAAAGTCATTTCTATCTTGTTTGATTTATTTTTAAATAAAAACAATCCCCCAGCATTAATTGTCATCTGATAGCAACAGTGACCCAAACAATATAAACAAATGTTTTAAAACTGTAAAAAAAAATTTAAAAAAAGAAAGAAATTTTAGAAAAGAAAATTAAAGAAGGAAAAAACAAAAAGAGAAAAAAAAAGGAAAAAATATCATTGTTTCTAGAACACGTCTTGTCAGAACTTGTGTGTTCTGCTCCCCACCTCTGTGGGTGGCTCAGACACTGCCCTGAGGCCCACCTCACTGTCTCTCAGCAGCTGTCTCTCTGGCCAGTCCCTCTGCCCACCCAGGCTCACGCCATAAGTCGCCATAAGGCCCTGAGCACTGCCAGAAGCCATCCCTGCGTGCAGAGTCAGGAGTCAGCCCTGAGCTCTGAGTATGCCCAGAGGTCTGGGCCCCTCTGAGAGTGGCTCCGTGGCTGAGCGCTGTTTGGGATCCCCAGCACCCAACCAAGTATGTGTGACTCAAGTGTGTGCTCCTAGCCCCCACGGCCACGCACACAACCCCTGGGAGGGGGAATCCTCAGGGCCTTGGTGCATGCCTGCTCTGCAGAGAGCGTTCAGGGGGGAATCTGAGGGGCTTCCCTCAGTGAGACACGGAAGGGGCCAGGGGGGGCACCTCCCGGGGCTTGTGCAAGGACTGTAGGGACAGGCTTGACCTCTCAGCGGGGTGTGCTGTGTGTGTGTGTGTGTGTGTGTGTGTGTGTGTGTGTGTGTGTGTGTGTATACACTCTCCCACCTGCGTTGATAGCCATAAGCCCTTCCCCACCCCGGCCTGTCGCTGCGACCAACAGACACATGAGGGAGGGAACAGGGCCCCAGGCTGGTTGGTGATCAGCCGCCGTTTATTTCAATCTCCGTCCCGCCGTTATTCCATCCTCCCCCACCCCCCCCGTGCCTGTTCCAGGCTCCCTGCATGCCCCATTGCCATCTCACACTCCACTCGTTCCCGTCTCCTGTCCCCCTCGGTCAGTCTCACTGCCCTAGTCAAGAGCCCAAGCTCCCGGGTTGAGGGAGCAGCTCCACCCAGGTGAGGTAGCATAGTCAACATGAAAGCCCTTCCTTGGGCAAACTCTTCTTCTTCTTTCTTCTTCTTTCTTCTTTCTTCTTTCTTCTTTCTTCTTTCTTCTTTCTTCTTTCTTCCTTCTTCTTCTTCTTCTTCTTCTTCTTCTTCTTCTTCTTCTTCTTCTTCTTCTTCTTCTTCTTCTTCTTC
>JAOXYA010122234.1:0-22091 GCA_028565675.1 Sorex palustris
AACACCTGAAGAACCTGCCGTCAGTACTCATCAATACACTGGCTCAGCTCTTCACACGCTACCTGTCTGAATGCAAGGTTCCGTCCCAGTGGAAAACCAGCAGGACTATTCTACTGTACAAGAAGGGAGACATCCACAACATTGGCAACTATTGCCCTATCTGCCTATTGTCCGTCATCTACAAGTTGTTCACTCAAGTCATCCTGAATAGAATAGGCAGAAGACTAGATGAAGGACTGCCATATGAGCAAGCCAGGTTCCGAAATGGATTCAGCACAATTGTCTATATATAAACAGTGACCAAGCTCATTGAGGCTTTGTGAGAGTTCAAGATGTTGTTCTGTCTAACATTCATCAATTTAAAGAAGGCCTTTGATTCTGTTAAGACCGAAGCAGTCATCGAAGCCCTAGCCAAACAGGGCATTCAAATTCAGCACATCAGGATCCTCCATGAGTTATATTAAGGATTCACCACCAGGATCTCACCATTCTACAAGGAAGTGATATCGACGTCAAGAGAGGGGTTTGGCAGGGTGATACCGTTTCACCAAAACTCTTCAGTGCCACTCTTGAGAACGTCATGCGATGACTGGAATGGGAAGGAATGGGAACAAAGATAGATGGTCAGCAACTACATCACCTCCACTTTGCTGATGACATCGTTCTAATATAACCAAACATTAGCCAAGTGGCACAAATGCTGGCCAGTTTCAACCATGAGTGTGGAAAGGTAGGACTGCAATTGAATCTCACCAAGGGAGCTCACTATGTTTATGAAAAACGAACTAATCCCTCTCGTTTCATTTGCTCTTAACGGAATGAACATCTGTGACTGCAGCAGCTATGTATACCTGGGTCGAGAACTCAACATGAGGAATGACTTGGTGCCAGAACTACGCAGGAGGAAAAGAGCAGCGTGGATGCCTTCAAGAGTGTCAAAGAAGTTGTTAAGAAGATGAAGATCCTCTGTCTTTGGGCACATGTTTTCGACTCAACCATTCTTTCTGCACTAACGTACGCCTCAGAGACCTGGGCCCTACGAAAATAGGACGAGAGCGCTATTTGGGTCTCCCAAAGAGGAATCAAAAGAGCTATGCTTGGAGTATCACACTTCACTCAAGTGAGAGAAGAAATCCAGTATTCTGACCTCTGCCGAGGATCAAGAATCAAAGGGATGCTGTCTCATTTGCCAAGGCATTGAAAATCAAATGGGCTGGACTTGTAATGCGATTTGGAGACGACTGCTGGACTAGAGCCGTTACTGACTGGACTCCATGGGACGTCAAAAAGACGCATGGCTGCCCACCTACGAGATGGTCAGACTTCTTCGTCAAAACACTGAACAAACGGTTTGAGGCTCTCAGTGTTTCTGGAGTGAACAGATGCCATTGGGCTACACTTGCACATGACAGGGACGAATGGAGATGTTACGGGCACCCGCTCTAGCAAATCGAAGATCAAAGGGATGAAAAGTCATATAAGTGATACAAGATTGAAAGGTATAATAGTGTAAATATGGCAATACTCCTCAAATTATCTCTAAATTCAAACCAATCCCAACAAAAAATACCAGAGGTTTGTGTATGTGTAAATTAAACTGATTGTAAAATGTACAAATCTAATAGGAAAGTCGAGTTCAATACTGAGGATGTGAATGATTTGAATTTGGAGTTCTCTCTACACACATGACTTCAGACCTAGTTACTCCCGTAAAGATGACTCAGTAGATCTCTGTCATAGAATTCTAGCATGAAATCCCCAAGTGGTCAGTTTTTATAGTGAAAGAAATGATGTTATGGGTTACTTGGATACCTACATGGCAAAAAAACCCACACAAAACAATCCTCTCTTCATATTATAAATCAAAATTAATTTACTATGCGTCATATATGACTCCCTGTAAGGACTAAAATTTTACCATTGAACATTTCATAAAACTAGAGATATTGATGAATTTGGGTAGGATTGTTATTGTATCATTAGTTATTTCATATGGCCACTAAGACATGTTCATAACATTTAAATGAGCAACAGCCCATCGTCGGACGCCAGGGAGCACTGTGGGATCAGCAAGGGGTGAGCAGTGAGTGTGCTCTGGGACCTGTCACCTGGCCTTGCTCCATCCAGATCTGCTCGGCAGTTCCCCCTCACGAGACTCCATCTAGAAGACACGGAGCCACAAGATACAGGCACGCATGTGTTGGCGGCCACAGTACTCAGAATAGCCCAGCACTGAACACAGGGACAGTGTGACAGAGTTGGGAAACGACACTGGGTAGTGAGGTTGTGGAGTGACAGCCGAGAGAGTTGGGAAATGCTCCTCACATGGGGAGACTGGCCGCTGGCAGACGGTTATCTGGGCGGAGTGAGAGAAGAGACCTGAACTTCGTTTCTGTGACTTGGTCTGTCTGCAGCGCCCAGAGGGGACACACCTGGAGCAGTGACAGCACCTCCCCTGGGTTGCCGGCCTGGGGATAGGCTGCTGCCAACCGGTCCTGTCAACTGCCGCTGCTATTCAAAGTGCTAGTGAAAAGCCTAGTCGGAGAGGCAAGAAAAAGTGATAAGAAGCATATAAACTTGGAAGATATTAAAGTGTCACTATTTTCAGATGACATGTGATATATTGGGGAAAAAAAACAATAAAAAAGGGTTAGGCTTAACAAATGTAACCAATAACAATGTCCATGATGAAATCAGTGCATAACACTCTGCGTCCCTATCTACACAAAAATTACCAGAAATGAACATCAAGAAATGATCGTTTGACTTCTTTGATTATTTTCTGATAACTCCACTTGCCGTTTTGTTGTAACAAGCAGTATGAAGTGAGTTTGTTTGGACGTGCTGGGGGTGAGGCAGGCTGGGGGAATGGGTGAGTGGGGGAGTCAGCGTGGGTGTGGGGCCCCACTCTGCAGGCTCCCCGTCCCGTGACTTACGAGAAATGGGGGGACGGAAGTGGCAGCCTCCAGAAGGGAACCTGCTGGCTAGAGTCAGCTGTGAGCCCTGCTCTTCGCAGGACAGGAAAGTCAGCCCAGACCTTACCCAGGCCTTTGGGGTCAATCACCTTTCTCTCAGGAAAGAGGCTGGGGAAGGGGAGAGGGAGGGATGAGAAGGAGGGAGAGGGAGAAAAAGGGAGAGGGAGAGGAGAGGAAAGGGCTCTTCTGCTGAGTGGAGGAGTGCCCAGCACCCCAGCGTTAAGGTAGGAAGGGATGAGTCCACATCTGGAGAGGGGAGATGTGGGCGGCTTTGTGCTCGGCATCACGTGTGCCCTGGTGGAGTATGTAAGTGCTGGAGCTGGGAACTGAACACTTGCTGCAGAAGGTGCACAGCACCTGGCCTCCCACACCTGCTCTCTCCCTCCCGAGTCAGGAGTCTCGCCCGAGTTATGATGGGACTTGGGGCTGTATTAACTTACCTCAGAGACCTGGGCCCTGCGCAAACAGGATGAGAACGCTATTCGGGTCTCCCAAAGAGGAATCGAAAGAGCTATGCTTGGAGTATCACGTTTCACTCAAATGAGAGAAAGAATCCGGAGTTCTGACCTTCATTGAAGATCAAGAATCAGGGACGCTGTCTCGTTTGCCAAGGCGTTGAAAATCAGATGGGCTGGACACAGAATGAAATTTGGAGATGACCGCTGGACTGGAGCCGTTACCGACTGGATTCCACGGGACGTCAAAAGACCGTGTGGCCACCCACCTACCTACGAGATGGTCAGACTTCTTCGTCAAGACCCTGAACAATTAGTTTGAGGCTTTTCGTGTTCCTAGAACGAACAGACACCATTGGGCTACACTAGCACGGGACAGGGTCAGATGGAGACGTTACTGGCACCCGCTCGAGCAAATCGACGATTAACGGGAAGTCAAGTGATCAAGTGATCATTGGGACTGTAGCCCTCTGCCCAAATATGTTGGGAAGTTTGGTAGAATTCCAACCCTCGCACGCAGCGGCAGCAGTGCTGGGCAGGGAAGTGGGGCTGCAGGGTGGCGGGCGGCGCGGCTTCCCCCTCTGGGACCAAGGATCTTGTCTCCTCTCCCTTAGAGGCCTCCACTGTGAATATCTTCCTGGTTGATGGTGGCTGGTTAGGGAAAAGCCCAGGCACGTGTGTGAGGCTGAGCTTCTGCAAGGTAGAGAGGGTTCACTTTTGCCCTTGAGGGGACGTTAGCATTTTTTGAAAGGAGGGATAATGTTGTTGAGGACATGCATGCCAGATATTTTAAATTGCCTTTTTTTTACTGAGATAATACTGAGGCTACCTAAAGCCTGCTCAGGGGCGAGTGCGAAAACCGTCACACTCAGTTCTGTGGGTGATGCAGATGTTGGAAGGGTGGAAGAGTTTTATTCTCAAACTCTCGGGCTTTTTACGCTTAAACTTTGCTCTAATATACCTTGTTCTTGAAAAAAAAATTTATAACATCCTGAGTGCAGTGTGGAATTGGAAATGGGGGCAAGATAGAATATTCCCTTTAGCACATTTGATTTCTGTATTGCTTTCCTGGTTCTATCTGCAAGCGTGCCCATTGTTGCGTGTGTCTGTATACAGTAACTTGGCCTGTGGAGTCCAAAATCGAGCACATGTGCTCTGTGACATGGCCGGCATGATCGTAAAATGAATGTTCTGTTATTTATACACATGACGATAATATGTTTAGTTTTAAAGATCAAAACTTTATATAGAATGGCAACGTAAACTTTACAGAATAGGATTCTAGTTCCATGTACTTGTAGCGTATACTCATTATAGTTAGCATATGTTCATGATGTGCAAACAAGTCTGATTTTAGTGTAGTGTGATTCAACTTAATATTTTAAATTTTTTAAAAAATTTTTCTTAGTGAGACACCATGAGGTACAGTTGTAGACTTACAGATTTTTGTGCTTGGCCCAGTGCAAAGCCGGGACCTCGCCGCCCCGAGACCTCCCGGGACCCCCCCGAAGCCCGGCGCGTCCGAGCCAGAGCGCGGCAGCCCCCAGCCCCGAGCCCTCGCCCCGGGACTGCCCCCCCTTCCCCCGGGGCTGCGGGCTCGGCCCCGGCCCGGCGAGCTGCACACGGGCGGGCAGGCCGGGGCTGGCGGGCCGGGCCGCCGGGCCGCCTCGGGCCAGGGGTGCGGGGAGGAAGTGCCGGCTCCGGGGGAAGGGGGGGCAGTCCCGGGGCGAGGGCTCGGGGCTGGGGGCTGCCGCGCTCCGGCTCGGACGCGCCGGGCTTCGGGGGGTCCCGGGAGGTCTCGGGGCGGCGAGGTCCCGGCTCATGCAGGGTCCCGAGTGCCGGCCGCGGGGGTTCCAGGCAGGGGGCTCTCGGGATGCACTTTGCACTGGGCCACCCCCGCCCCCTCCCTCCAGCACTTTGGGGTCACTGGGATGGGACCAAGGTTCCAGCAGCCAATCAGCGGCCGCCCTGGCGCCGGAGCCCGGAGCCGTAAACCAGGTCTGAGGTGGGAGGGTGGGGGCGACTCGGTTGGTTGGTCGCTTCCTTCTCCGCTCCTGGCCCCGCCCCCTGCTGCCGTAAAGCCGCCCGCGCGTTCGCGACGGGCGCGGGAGGCGTGAGGCGCGAGGCCCGGACGCGGCCCCGGATTGGGTGCTCTCCCTTCCCCCTTCCGAAGCCCCGCCCCCGGCGGCGGGACTCGCCGCGGTTGCTAAGAGACGCGGGCCACCGGACCGGATCTCTGCGCATGCGGGGGGCGGGCCCGGCGTGTAGTTTCCGAGAACTACGGTGGCCGGGCGGGCCCGCGTTTCTCGGAGTGGCGCGACCGAGGCGGAGGGGCGGGAGTGCGGTGCGCGGCAGGTAGCGGGCTGAGCCGGGGTGTGTGCGGGTGGGTGAAGAGGCGACGGGGGGAACCTCGAGGCGAGCGGCCTTGGGCCCCGGGGTGCTGCCGCTGGTCGTGCTCTGTGCGGGGGAGGGCGGCCCCGCGGGCGAAGGGCAGCGGGCACGGGGCTCGTCCGCGGCGTCTGCCGGCCACGCGCGCGGGGAGGTAGAACGCGGAGCCGGGGGCGAGCTGCACCCCGACCCCCACCGTGCCGGGCCTGCCTGGTTTGGGATATTTTTTTAAATCACTTTATTGTTCCGTAATGTCGGGAATCGGCACCCCGGACTCTTCCCTGTGCGAGGCCCGCAGCTCCGCGCCCCCGGCCGGGCCTTAGGTGCGGGAGGCGGGGGTTGCCTAAGGCGCGGGGTCTGAGGAAGCGAGGCCACTGCACCTGGGCACCTCTTTGCAGAGAGAAGCCGTGCCGCGTTGCCCCAGAGCCCGGGGAAGCGTCAGCGGTGCCCTGGAGCTGCAAGGAAGGCGGTTGGCGAGCCCAGCTAGAAAGGCAAGCGTGCGTGGTTTGCGGCCCGGGCCCGGGAGAGGAATCACGCGCCTGCAGATCTCACCGTGCCTCTGCCGCAGAGGGGAAGGTACTGTCTTTTCTCGATGTTTGGGGGAAAGTCGTGTCTTTTTTCTCCGTGTTTTGGGGGTGCTTCCTGGCTGCTCAGTGGAGAGCTCAGCAAGGAGTCCTATTATTGCAGTTTGTTGCAGTCACCAAAGTTGACTTCTTTTTTAAGGGCCTGTGCCGGGCACCCTGGACAAGCTCTGGCAATGCTGGAAGGGGGGCGGAGGGGGGGAGAGAGAAAGAGGGAATGAGAATGAGAAGAGGCATGCAGAACCAGGAATCAGACTCAGGGCCTCGGATTTGAAGACTCGTGCTGCATTTCTTTGAGCCACGTCCCAAGCATTGACCCCTTTCAGCTTTTAACCCAGAGGAAATATTCTAGCTGTCTTCTTTTAGGTGGTCTGTGACCAAGATGGGGTCTCAGCAACACTTGCAGGTAGCCTCCTGGTGTGCAGATCATTCACTCCTTCGAGAATGTTCCTTTTTGCACTTCCATGTGAGCCCCCCATTCGTGTGTGCAGGGTGCCTGGGCCCCTTCCGCGCCAGGAAGCTTTTGGTCAGGGAGGGGAAACCAACCTCTTGCTTGGCCTGGGGGCTGATGCCACTTCTGGCAGCCTCACGGCCCAGTCCTGACTTGAGTCAGCGAAAGTCTCCCCTGGAATCGAGGGTCCCAGGTGGCAGGTAGGGAGTGGGAAGGTACAGGCTGAATGTCATCTAGGTTGGTAAGAGTAGGCCAAGCACAGCAGAGTCCTGGAGAACCTGTCAGAGCCTGGAGTTGCGTTTGTGAGACATGATGAGAAGACCCCGGAAGTTGTCCATCTTAAAGGCTACCCAGCCTTGGAGTGTTGTGGGGGAGCACAGGCAGAGAGTGGAATGAACTAGGAAGAGCCTTCATGTGTGAGAGAGCAAGCACTGGGGGCTGATCCTGAAGGTAATATTGACACCTGATGAGCCCCAAAGATTTCTTCCCCTTGTTCTTGTTTCTGGGTCAAGCCTGCTTGGCCGTACTCAGGGTTACTCCTGGCTCTGCACTCAGGAATCACTCCATGCCATACTTGGGGGACCCTATGGGAGGCTGGGGATCCAGCCCAGGCCGGCTGTGTACAAGGCAATGGCCCTCCCTGTTAACCTATTGCTCTGGCCCCAGCAAAAAAAATATTGGGGCCAGGAGGGTTCCCTGAGCTCACAATGAATAGTAAGATTTGAGCACAACCAGGTGTGAGCCAGCAGGAAAAAGAAAACAAAATACAAGTTTTCATTTGAGAAGAGCCAGAGTGCAGACAGATCAGGAAAACTTGGTTTGGGGGTCTGGTTTGGGGCCACACCTGGCAATGCTCAGGAAACTGTGGTAATGCTCAGAGCCTCTCCTGTGGGAACAAGTACCTAGCTCTGATAGCTCCCTTCCAGACCCAGTCACAGAAGACGTTTTAGTGACCTCGAGCCGTTTCTTTAGGTTGATTTAGAAAGTAGAAAATGGGACGGTCTCCTCAATGCATTCCAGGCTTTGGAAGCACTTGCTTTGAATTAGACTGTCGTATTTCTTGCATGCGCTGACCCAGGTTCCATCCCTGGCACCCCATAGATTTCCCCAACCCGCCTGGCATTTCCCTGAGCACTGCCAGGAATAAGCCCTGAGCCCCAAAACCAAAATAAAACAATATGCCACTGCCACTGAGCACGGGGGTGCCAGCTCACAGGCTCCTGGCTCAAGGACTCCTGTTCCTGTTGACACACTGACCTCCCCGGGCCACAGAGATACCTGGGCACCCCTAGAATCCGGCATGCTGAAGCCCATGTTGGCGTGTTCCCAGCCTGCATCCTACTCAAAGGGACTCAATTCCAGGCCAGATTTCATGAACGAGCATCATAAAGATTTATCCTAAATGAAATCCCAGCAAAAATGGGAAATGAAATCTGTCTCGTGAAATCAACTGGAAAATCAACCGGAAAACAAGAAAAGTTTGATTAGTTAAAAAGTATTACAGAAACCAAACTGTTTCAAGATCCATGGCAAGTGATCAAGTGAGCTGTCAGATTGATAGCACCAGTTAAGTCAGGCAGTTTAGTATGCTCTCAAACAACGTTTCCCCAGCAGGAGCCAAAAACCGGACCCCCCACAGGCTCTCCAGAGTATTCCAGAGGACTGTCCATGAAACCGTCAGTGAAGGAAACAGTCAGAGAAGGGTGGCCAAGAGGTACTGATGCGGGGGACAGCACATTCTCTGGAAGCCCAGGAACGTGATGTCCCCTGGTTAGGACATGATCATCTGTCACCTTACGTGTTTTCATGGCCACAAAGGATTTTCAGTGAAAAGCAGATGGCCAGAGAGAGGAACAGACATTCCGATAGTGTCCACAGTGTCATTCCAACCTTCTCGCCCATTTCCTCCTGTCTCCCCACCTGGCTTTCTAGATGCGCACATTACTTGAGTGTCCCTGAGACCACCTCAGCAAACCCCCACTCCTCATAGCCCCCAGCTGATCTCTTCAAGCCCTTTGCGACTCCCAAGGCCTAAGATTTTCATTTTTGGTGACAGCACCTCTGTAGTGCTCTGGAGGTTGTGGAGTTTGTGCAGTGCCCTCGGTTCTGCCAGAGCCCTCTGACTTAGGGAGTGAGTGAGGGCTGTAGTCCTGGGAAACACCTTTGCTTTGAGCGCCCCCACGTGGCCTGTGCTGTCCCAGCTGCCGCCATTGCCTCATCCCTGAGGCTTTGAACTGATTGGAACCTTGTGTCAGCCCCGTTATGCTCAGGCCTTAAACCTGACTCTGTACTCAGGAATTATTCCTGGTGGGCGTGGATCTGTGGGGTACTGGGTGGTTGAACCTGGGCTGGCTGCATTCAAGGCAAACGCCCTACTCGCTGTGCTATCACTCCAGCCCCAGCAATAAAATGTAAGAGGCTATGTCTGGCTCAGTTTTTGTTCTCAAGGTACTGGGTTTTTTGTTGTTGTTTTACAGGGCTGGAGGGTACACGGGTCCACTGGGCCATGTTTAGTGGTGCTGGGAAGGGCCGTGCTGTGCTTGGTGTCCTGTTTATGGTCCATCTCCGGCTATTTCTCCAGCCCAGGACATTTAAGTTTTTGTTTTGTGGCCATACCGGTGCTGCTTGGGGTTTACTTCTGGATCTGTGCTCCAGGATCACTCCCGGAGACATCAAGGACACCGTGTACCTTGCATGGATCTAAGTGGGCTCTGCTCCGTACAAGCAAACACTTCACCCGTATGTTCTCGCTTCAGCTCCTGCTCGTTTTATTTCAGTCCTGCAGATGGTGGCATTTCTCCAACAGGGAGTGTGGCCAGACCTCATTCTGGCTACTTACCTTTTTATGATTAATGGGGTGTCAGTTTACCCCCCCACCCATGTTCCACTTGAGCACTTGTACTGTTGGGTTTGTGAGTTTTTTATCCAATCTAGAGACTTTTCCTTTGTCAGCATTCTGATTGGATCTTTCTTTCAAACTCTAGCTCGTCTTTTCACTTCCTTATACCAAGCAAAGGTTTGAAATTGGTTACGGTCAAGTTTTATCCACTTTTGCATTTAGGAATTCGGGGTTGATTTGGGTTTGGGCGTTTTTGTTTTTAATTTTAATTTAATCGATTTGAGTTATGTGAGGTTAAGTGTGAGTCATCTTCCTCACTTTGGATCCCAAAGATTTTTTTTTCTTTTTTTTTTTTTGGTGTTTCTCTTAAAACTTCATTTTAAAACTTAAACCTTGATTCATGCCAACCTGGTCGTGAAAGTTTGAAATTATTTTAAGTAAAGTAAAATTAATCTAGCACCTGCATATTGCTCTTAAACTCTAGATATATGTGTATATATTGGGGGTGTGCAGGGCTTCTGGCTCTGCATTCAGGGGTGGAGCCCAGGTCAGCCGAGGCATGGATGAAGCAACTGTACTGTTGCTCCGGTCCCAGTTAAACGACATTGATTATTGATACCAAAGTATGATCATTAGTTGTTCTTCTTTCTTTTCTTTTTTTTTTTTTGGCTTTTTAGGGTCATATCCGGCAATGCTCAGGGGTTACTCCTGGCTCTGCACTCAGGAATCACTCCTGGCAGTGCTTGGGAGGCCTATGGGATGACGGCAATCAAACCCGAATCAGCTGCATGCGAGGTGAACATACCTTCCACCTGTACTATCGCTCTGGGCCCAGTCATTAATTTTTTTTATACTGGGGCTGATTAGTGGCTATTAAAAATAATGTAGAGAAGTCATCAAGAATCTGGAAAGATAGTGCTGTGCTTAGGCGCTTTCCTAATTGTGGCTGACTCTGGGTAGATCCTGGCACCTTTTGGGTCCTTAGACACAGTGGTGTGACCCCTGAACCAAGAGTAAACTCTGAATCCTGCTGGTCATGACCTAAAAAAAAAAAGTCAAATAGGTGTAGGTGTCTGAATTATTGTTTGAGCTTTGAAACTTGTTGCTAAGTATCTTTTGACATAATTAGTCACGATTACCTTATAGTCATTTATAGTACTCGGCCTTGACAATGCTGAGGGACGTGTTTTTTTTTTTTTGAGATATTTTGATAGTGGATATAGACAGTTGTTAAGATTCAGCTGTGTGAATGTCTATTTACTAGGAAATTCACTTGTAAGTTTGCTCTTCAGTGATTGTCCTGTGCTTTGGGGAATCCCAAAGGAAATTTGAGGTGTGCCACATACTTTGCAGTCAAATTCTGTGGCCTCGAATCCTTATTGCCACATTACTTGCTCTGTGACTCAATCTCTTTCTCCTTCCTGATGATTAATCTGCTACCTCCTACCACTGTGAAGTTCTTACTCTCAGAGTAGCTGGTCCATAGCAGGCCTGCAAAAACTTTATTCTGATTTTCTGTGAAAACAGCTGGGCAGTTGCAGTTTTTCGATACGGCAAACATGGTTCTTGGGAGGCTGAGATAGAGAATTCAGAGTTTGCAGTAGGTCAGCCATGGAGAGGCCCTTAAGTGGTTGTGGCTTGTTCCTGGGCCACACCCAGTGGTGCCTGGGTGGCTGGTGGTCCTGGGGGTAACAATGGATGGAGAGGTTCCCGCTTGCAATGCCCTGCAAAGTCGTTTGCCCTAATTGTATCCTCCTGGTTGTTCCCTTTCCAAGCCAGACAAAAATCAGCTCATTTCTTCCTAAGGCCCACTGCAAGCCTCTCAGCATTTGAAGTGGATTTCTCAGATGCTGAACTTTGCATCTGAGTCACTTGCATGGGAGGGGGACCCGGTCCCCCAGACCAGCCAGGTCCCACAGCTCATGCTGGGCCAACCTGAAGGGGAGAAGGGTCCAACTCCCCTCGCCTCACCAGGCCACTCAGCTCTCAGCATCTGTACTTTCCGGTGAAACATTCGTGTTGCTTTTATTTTTCAAAAGAAAAAAGGGCAGTTCTCAGTGCAGGGATGTGCAGTGGCAGGGAAATGCTCCCGAAGCTGCTTTGGGGCAGGAATGGAAGAGTCTCCCAGTGGGCTCTGAGCTCCGAGTCGGCCTTGCTCCAGTGACGACTCCTGCCTCTCAGGGACCTTTCCGGCATTGCCCTTCACAGACTTTAGGACTGTTCTAGAATAGAGCTCATGTCTAGAATTTGCCCTAAACGCAGTCTTCAGCCTGCTAGGTTGTCGGACTTAGGCCAGCCTGCGATCGATAAGGCTCCTCCCCTCACCTATGAATTGCTCCTCTGGAAGGAAAATGGCCCTCCAGAGCCAAAAGACTGGAGCTCAGAAGTCTGTTCCAGGCGAGCAGGCCTTCCCACTTCCTCCAGGCGACCCGGAAGCTTGGAAAGAATTAGTTCTATCCTGTTGCAGACTCCAGGGATTTTAGACAGATGTCCTGTGACATTGTTGTTGGACCTTGCTTGGACCAGGATTAATGTTTGAAAGAGCTTGTGATGGGAAGGTCATGCTTACACATAAGAAAAGCCACCTCTGACTCATTCATTCATTTACTACCTGGTGTCCTGTCTATAAAGGGTCATTGAGGGTTTGGAAGCCACAGAGACGGTGCTGGGCAGGGAATGGTCTTATTGGGGGTGTTGCTTTGGTTGTGCTGGGGGCTGGGGCATAATGGGGCACTGAGGATGGATGCCTGACCCCTCCACATGCAAAGTCTGTACTCCCTTTAAGCCTTCATCCTGCCCCCTTACAGGGTCCTTTTGAGCCTCTAACTCTCTAACCTGACTTCTTATAACACTCATTGAAGATCTGGGCACCCACCCGGATGGAAACTGCCCATTGCCCCCTGAAATACCCCTTCCTCCCTCCCTCCCTCCCTTCCTTTTTCCGTGTAATACTTGAGTCTCTGGACTGAAGCAGTTGAAACCATTTAAGATTATCTCCTTTGTAGGTCTAAAGTGGCTGGCCAGCACTAGTTCTTTTTCTCATTTGTGTTAAATCAGGATTTATGATTTTCAGAAATAGCATTGAAAGTATTTTTATTGCTGGAGCACCAAAATAAAAATAATTCTTTTGTTCCTGAAAATTGTAATAATAGAGCGGGGCATATGTTGCGAGTTAAAACCTGAATTCTATTTTTAAATGGTAGTTTTACTGGAAAGAAATGTTATTGTCAGAGTGTCCAAAGAAGTACACTAGAAACAGAATTTCTGATGGATGATCACAGGCTACACTACTAAGCCCACTCAGGAAACTCCATTTATTTATTTATTTATTTATTGACACTTTAGGTCACACCTGGCGATACTTGGGTCACACACCTGGCTTTGCACTTAGGAATCACTCCTGGTGGTACTCAGGAACCCTGTGGAATGCTGGGGATCGAACCTGGGTCTCCTCCATGCAAGGCAAACACCTTCCCCACTGTACTTTCACTTTGACCCTTAAGGAAACTTATGTGTCAGAGAGCAGTGCAAGGCTCCCAAGAGCTAGGAAAGCAGGGAGGGTGCTTGCTGACCAGTTTTGATCTCCAGCCCCCCAGTTGGTCCCTCAAGCCCTCCCCAGAAGTGACCCCTGAGCAGAGAGTCAAGAATAAACCCTGAGCACCTCTGGGTGTGGTCCCAAAACAAGCAGTAAGGGCTGGAGAGAGCACAGCAGGGCTGTATGTGGGAGGCAAGCTCGACCTCCAGTGGTCCCCTGAACACCACTGGGAGCAACCCCTAAGCACGGAGCCCAGAGTAGCACCTCCACCACTAGGCTTGGCCCAGAATGAAGGGGAAAATTGGTACTGGAAACAATGCATTTTACTTTTATGGTCTTCAAATAATGATTACTCATTCAGTTTTTAGAAATGAGGTCATCAGCTTTATCTTGAGATAAATAATTTAAATAGAAACAGATGCCTTCCCCTTATAAAAACGATGCACAGGGGCTGGAGAGACAGTTCAGCCAGTAAGATGTTTTGCCTTGCCTGTGGATGACCCGGCTTCAGTGTCCAGCACCACATATGGTGCCCCCAACACCACTGGGGACATCAGAAAACAAACGCATAGCGATGTGTATAGCACTTAAGATTTAAAATTTCTTTTCTCTTGAAGGTTTCACTGAAGAAACAGCTGAGACATTTTGTCATCTTTCTGAGATTGCTGTTACCTGGAGTTGACTGCCTTTGCAGCAGACAGATTTGGAAATCACAATGGAGGCTTCCTCTGATGTTTTAGACCACCTGTATAAGAAAGTTCTTCGCGGAGCTCAGCTTGAAAACAAGAGCAGAGATTATGTCTCTTACCTCTCTCCACTGGTTTCCTGTGAAGGTTGTCTGGCCTCTCCCTCACGATGCAGCCCCAGTGGCCAGGACCCAGCCCAGCCAGCCTCTCCCGCCACGCCCCTGAATTCAAGGGGACCCTCTCTGAAGGCCAGTACCCATGAACGAATGCTTCTACAGTTAACAGTGATCCAGGTGATGTTGACCAGGGTCTTGTCTGCCGAGACTGCACCCAGCTGCAAGGAGAAATACCGAGAGATCCTGTACATCCTTTTAAAATCCTCTGAAGTGGATTTGCAATTAGTAAGTTCCTTTGTGGTTCTGTTTGTTCTTTGAAGATCTGGGTTGTTGGCTTTTTTCGTAAATAGATTTTTCCCAGATATTCCCAACAGTGGGTAAATCTGTTTGTTTTCCTGTAGACCAGTCTGTTTCTGATCAGGGATAAACTCTTATCTCACCTGGCTGCTAAGTGCCTGGGGCTGCTTCTCTACTTCCAGCTTCGAGAAAAGGTAGGTAAGCAGTCAGTTTGCTGGCGTTTTTTTTCTGTATTTTCTTTAAAATTGGTCTCTAGGCTGGAGTGAGATTACTATGGGCAGGGCACTGGTCTTGCACACAGCTGACCTTGGTTTGGACCCCCCTGGCACCCCATTTGGTCCCTCCCCCAGTCCTCCAGGGATGATCCCTAAATACATTGCCAGGGGTAAGGTCTGAGCACTGCTGGGTGTGGCCCCAAACCCCTCTCCCTCTCCCCCTTCCCCCCCCAAAAAAAGCACCTTAATCTAAATTGGCCTCTCCAGGAGTGATCCTGACCACCATGGAGTGTGGCCCCAAACAAAAAGTGACAAAGGAAAGATTGCTCTCTGGGACTTAATGTAACCTTGCAAATACTCGTGTCTGTAAAATGTATGTGCATACCATCAGCTGTGTAAATTGTGGGTGTCCAAAAGGAGTTTGTGTCCAGGATTAGAGTTTCAGGTTTTTTTTTGGTTTTGTTTTGGGGCCATACCCGGCAGTACTCAGGGCTCACTCCTGGTTCTGCGCTCAGAAATCACTCTTGGCGGTAATCAGAGACAGTATGGGATGTCGGGGATCCAACCTGGGCCTGCCGCATGCAAGGCAAAGGCCCTCCTGCTCTGTACTATTGCTCCAGCCCCCTAAAGTGTCTGTTCTATTCTAAGTTAATAGAAGCCTGACTTTAGATAGTCTCAGTTCTTCAATGTTGTGGAACAAGATTTGGGGAAAATAAATGTGTAAAGAACAAAATGGAGATACTCTTGTATTTTGTTTTAGCAGATGAGACTTCCTCGGGCAGGGGTAAACAGTGTCCTCAGGAATTCTACTGGCTGTAGTAGACAATTCGTAACTATAAAGAAAATCTTTAAAATAATGACATCAGAGCCAGCAAGATAGTATAGGGAGTAAGGCACTTGCCTTGCATGCAACTGATCCCGGTTTACTCCTGCCACCCCACAGGCTCCCCTGAACACTACTGAGAGTGATCACTGAGTGCAGAGCCAGGAGTAAGCCCTGAGCACAGCTGAGTGTTGCCCCACCTAATAAATGAAATAAAATGACTGACTTAATAAATGGTATAAACAAATTCCTCCTTTGAAATTCATCTCACTTGTAGGTCCCACTGTGTGATTCCTGGGTTGTGTTTTGCCGCAACAGTCTTGGTGAACCCTTGGCAAGTGGCCAGGTGGTCTGTTGCCTGTGGGTCCTGTCAGCTGTCATCAAAGAAATCTTAAAAGATCCGGGTGCGCAGAAAACAGGTATGAGGGCTGTGCCCTGGCAAACCGCATCATTCTGTCCTGGAGGACTTAGGCTGAGGGCAGAGTTGGGTTGACGGCATCTGGTCTGTGTGGAATGTAAGAAAGATACTTTCTGATGAGGGCGCCCCTTTTTCTCGCTGTGTTGAGGGGTCCCCCCCCCCGTTTGTGGGGAGATGATCCTCGCGGTGGTACCAGCAGTGGCTGATGGCAGAGGGTGATGGGGCTGTGCTGGGGCTTCGGCTCTGGGCTCGATGAGCAGAGAGGTTCCAGGTCCCTGGTTCCATCCCAGGCCCCAGATACCCCTTTTAGAAGGGAAGAGTTAAGGGGTGGGGGCTGGAGGGATAAACCTACGACGTTTTGTTATTATAAGGACATCCTCAACGTGGTCTGGCACTCTTGATACTTATTTGTCCACAGGCTTGCTGTGACCCCGTCTCCATTGGCTGTCGGTGGAGGGCAACAGTGCAGACCTGGTTTCATCTCCTCAGGGCCCGGGGAGATGCCGCTCCCTGCCGCTCACTTTGAGGATGACCTGTAGGAGGCTGCTGTGAATCTGGGTGCTTTTTGTCTTTGCACTTCCGGAAGGTAGAGTTCCAGAGGGGCGCTAAGTGATTTTCCCCCTGCAGAGAGCCTGCAGCGGTTCCTGGCCCCTTTGGATGCTGTGCTTGAAGACTTTTTTGATCCCTTCTTCGCCCGGTGTCTTGGAGCTCTCCATGACCGTCCTGAAGGCATTGCCGCTTTGCTGGCTCTCCTGGACTTGCTGGAACTCCTCGCAGCCTCCAGGCCCCACCTGCAGCCACCACACCCCTGCCAGAGGCTCCTCTTCCAGAAAGCTGCCCACATGCTGGATGTGGTCGTGAGGCCTGTCCCGGCGTTTGCGAGAAGGAAGTCCATCCTCGCCCTTAAAAAGTGCCTCCTTGGCAAAGTGGGTGAAGACCTGAGCAGCGGCCCACTCCCTGCCCCCCTGCCACCCGATCCCCATTTAGAGATGGACAAGGCAGCCCTGGCAGACGTGGTTTTGCAGGCTGTGGATTCGGGTCTGTTGAGGACTTTATCTGTCCCTGGGCAGGCGCCCCACTTTGGGGGAGAAGAGATCCAGCCTGGGGCCGATCGTGTCCCGGGCACAGACCAGGTGATGCTTCGAGCAGTGAGCTTACTTCTCATTAAATCCTTAGAAGTCAGGTTCCAGTGCTGTGCTACAGCCATCGAGGGGAAAGGTGAGTCTCCCAGCTGTTTTTTTTTTTTTTTCACTCCAGGAAATGGGTAATTACTCCCAAAAGTCAAATAATAATCACAGCTGGGCAATACACCTTGTGTTTCCCATGGGTGAGCCCTGGGATTCAATCCCCTGTACCACAGAAGAAAAGTGAAAAACTCATAATGATCAACCCAGAACTTAGGAGCCCAACTCATTGAAGCTGCATGTTATCCTATGTTTAATTCAACTTCAGGGGAAGAGAAAGGACAGCAATATTAAACAGGCCAGCTTTTGTCGATTTCTGTAGTTGCAGGAGTAGAAAAAGTTGTGTCTGATCAGCTCCTGAGACAGTGATACTAGGTAACAGACATTTGCTCTTAAGTCATATTAACCTTCTCTGCATTAGTAGAAGAGCTTATTAGTAACCAAATTGAAACTAACTGCTGAGGTTTATTACCATAGAAGTGATTATGTGTTGTCTCCAGGATGTGAACTCCAGGTCAAAGATGGCCCTTTAATTTATGTTTTGAGGAAGATGGGCCTCCACTCTGTGGGGAAAACCATAGTAAATGTCTCACAAACTCAGCACACCTTTGCAGTGAAAGTTTCAGATTCTAAGTAGCAACTTCCCTGATTGGCTTATAATTTGATGTAGTTACAATTTGTAACACCAGGTGGCATCTGTTATTTGTGTCAAAGTTTTAAGTTGTAATTAACTCTTATTCTGGTGCTCTGCTTAGTAGTATTTACTTTTCAGTGCCTGGCAAACATTTTCCCCACTGCTTTTCAGCTAAATTACTTCCAGTGGCAGGGCTGAGTGCCTGATGCCCCCGCCCACCCCATGCCAGTTGATGAACAGAAACAGTCATTTCTGTTCAGCTCTTGGTGCCTCTAATCACTTTAGCATCTGACAAAGATACTTCCACATCTTCTGCTTTTTTCATAAATGAAATGTGAAATGCATTTCACAAGAGAAGAGCGTTTCTCAGAATCTTTAGGCCTTTTTGGCAAACAGATACTATTTTCACTTTACATCTGAACTGAACTGTCTTGCATCAACCATCCCCTTCCCCGCCTCAAGCTCAAGCGTCCTAGTTTGCAGTCGCCCCGGCCTGTTGAAAAGTGGGAGTTGTGGTCCCACAGTCTTACATTCTTCAGACAAGGGCAGGAGTAGAGCATGTCCACACGCTATCCCAAGTCCTTGACATAATGTCCCTGTTGCAGATGATTTACAGAGATTCATGGCCCAGTTACTGAGCTTCTTGAAGCCTCACCTCCAGCCCGCCCTGCAGTGCGACCATCCATGTATGTGGCTGTCCCAAGTTTTCATCGAACAAGATGACGACATGCTGGAGGCTGCCAAAGCATCTCTGGGTATCTACCTACAGCTCACCAGGTTGGCATATTGTGGGGGGGAGGGCATTCATCAGTGCTCAGAGAGTACTCGGGGACCATACAGTACTGAGGCCTGGCCCTGCACCTCATATTTGCAGAATCTCTGTTCAGTCTGTTGTGCTCTCTGCAGAACCCAGAACTTAACTGTTCTGACTACACGCCCAGAAAACAAAAGATTTCAAATAATGTGCTGGAATATTACTTTCCACTGTTGGGGGAAGCATCCCTGACACTCTGTCTCCCTTGCTATTTCCAGTTTCTTTCTGTAACTCTTGCACACGGTACAAGAGATCCACTTATATTTCCTCATGAAGGCTTGGTCGGGTGGCGGGGGGTGCCCAGGGCTGGAAATCAGGGCCACGGTCTTCTCTGTGACCAGGAGTCACTTGGGACCTTTGTGCCTGTCTTATTTAGCTGCAGGGACATTTGTCTTTGTCTCAAAGACTTTGTTTCGGTTCCAGGGGCCGAATTCAGCCCTCCATGTTCAAGGCCTACACCCCCCCCTGAGCCCCAGCCAGCCCTGGAGACTGATTCTGTATATTAGACTTATTAAAGACTTAAGTTTTGCCTTTGGAACAGAAGCATAGACTTGTAAGAGGAAAAAATATTTCAGCCAGGTACCTGTGTATCATATGTTTATGTTAGCATCCAGTTAAAGTGGGGCTGATTTGTTGTGTCTTATGGCAAATGTCCAAAATGGATTTGGCAGGTCTGTGACTGTAGTGCCCACCCTGACACTCAGACAGCAGTCCTTGGCGGGTGCGTGCCTATGTCATTATTGTCATTACAGCTTCGGGAACAGCTGTAGTGGTGTTGACTGTATAGACCCTAATAATACCTTCTTATGGCAGATGTCGGTCCTTGACCCTGCAGTTCATAGCTGATGATGAGTCCAGAGTGGATATGTGCACGCGCACACACACATGCACACACACACTCGGGAAAATGTAGTCCGCTGAGTATGTTAGGAGTGACTCCTGAGCAACACTGACAAATGTGGCCAGATCACCCGCCCCCACCCCCCACCTCCATCCTGATGGCCTTTACCCTCTTCATTCGGAGAAAGGGGTTTCTTGTCACATAGTCCCTGGGCCAGGTGTGACCACTGGGCCTTCCCAGGGCATCACCCTGCATGTCCCCAGTGTTGGGGCCAAGTTTTGAGAAAGTTCTAATCCAGTGCCCCGAACGCCTGCATGTGACTTGAATAATGTGATGTGGCCCAAGCAGCCGCCAAATGCCCAGCGAGTGCCCCCTGGACAAAATCCCTGCCATATCTGCAGGGGACCTCAGAGGGTACTGGGAATTCGGGGCGCTCTCTGCAAAGTCAGTTTCTACCTGCCTCCAGCTCCCCGGTGTTCCAAGAGGCCTGCGCTTCTTCGATGAGTGCGTGTGTTAAAGGGGATTCTTATTGTGAGAATTTGAGTGGAACCAACAAGATGGTTTAAGCCAAGAGAAGCATATTTCCTGCCTTCTCAGTAGTTGGCCTTCCCGGGGGTCATATTGACCACTGGCCTGCCTATGTAGATAGGGATCCCAAGCCAGGCTGGGGTTCTTATCTCTGTACCACATTGCTGAGTTCTGCCCACACATGGCCATCAGCTGGGCCAGGCCTCTGGAAGCCAGGACAGAATTTGTGGGTCAGGGATTTAGGTGGGAACTGGTGGTCAGGTTGTGGCCACGTTGGGACCCACATACCAGAGCCTGTGGACAGAGCAACAAGGGTCAACCCCTCACTGACGCCACCTGGAAGGAGTTACTTCTGGGTCAGAGAAGGTGGCAGAGGACGTGGCTTAGGCGGACAAAGCTCGAAGCCACCAGCCTGGGAATGCGGCTTCACAGGAGAGTGCGTGCATCTCCTGTTTAACACCTGGGCCCGAGCTGCCACAGACTGTGGACTTAGTGTACTTCATTCTGTGTCTGTTGGCATAGAAAGGAGTTGGTTTGCGTTTTTTAAATAACACAGGGATTGAAAAGCAATCTAATGGGCAAGTCCCTGGGTTATAAGTGGCATCTGTTGGCGCCCCCACCCCCAACCCAACCCCCGCTGCCCTCCAATCCCCCCCCCAAAAAAAAAGTCTTTATCGGAGATCTCCGGTGCTCTTATTTTCAGAGCGGGTGACACTGCTGGAAAGGACGGGCACCGCGGAAAGGCAGCATGGGCCTTTGACATGCACAGCAGTGGCTGCGACCCTCACTGTATCTTCCTCTCCGTCCTGGGCAGTGTCAGCTTTGATCCCACGACACTGCTTGACTTTTTGATTTCCTCCGAAACCTGCTTCCTAGAGTATTTTGTTTGGTACTTAAAGCTGCTGCGAACAGACTGGGCCCACTTCATCACCGTGTGCACCTGCTGGGATGGAATGATGCTGGAAGTCGCTGTGACTGATGACGGACGTGTCCCCCCTGTGGCCCGAGAGAGGCACCACCCAGGAGATCCTGGTCCTGGGGCTGCCAGAGGTGGTCAGGGAGACAGGGGTGCGCAGTTGGCCCAGGCTCCCCATCCTATTCTGTCTCCACCCCGCGGGGCTCCAAGTCTGGTTGCCTATGACAGCTCTGATGATTCTGAAGGGGAGATGCCGGGACAGCATCTCTCCCCTGTGGAACCACGAGCCAAGCCTGAGACACAGGAGCCAGGTCGAGTTGGAGAAGGATGCGGTCGGGAGCCCCCTTCCAGACCTGTGGCTCCGAAAGACCCTGCTCGCCGCTTCTCTGCAGCTCCTGACGCTGCCACCACAGGCAGTGCCTCAGCATGGGGCCTGTGCTGCCGAACCCTCAACTGCCTCGGCCACCTCCACCAGGCTGTCGTACGCCTACAGGGAAGGGGCCTCTTCCCGTATAACCCAGCGGCGCTTTTGAAGTTGCTGCGACATATCGAGACTGTCTATAGTCAGAGGGGCATCCTCTGTGAGAGCGCCGAGTATGAGACTGGAAGATCGCAAAGGCACTGGCTTCTTTCTGAGTCTCCCGTCGGCCTTTCTGCAAGCAGCCAGTGAGTGTGAAGCCCAGGGGATGCCCCGACTCTGCTGTGTGCCCCGAGAGCTGGCTGGGTGTCTGCTCCCACTGACAAGCTCAGTGTTTTCTCAAGAAATCCAAAGCCAAGATACCTTTGGCGGGCACACCCAGCAATGCCCAGGGTTGACTCCTGGCTCTGTGCTCAGGGATCACTCCTATGGGGCTTGGGGGACCACATGGAGTACTGGGGATCGAACGCAGGTTGGCTGCATGTCAGACCAACTCCCCCCACCCTGTACAATCTGCACTATTGCTTTGGTCCCCATCAGTGTTTTTCTAGAGGATTCGATCTGTGGATTTTCAGTCTCCTCCGGGACTGGTTCAGCCTTTTCCCACTCACCATCCCTTTCCACCCAAGAAATTTCTACAAAGCCCCAGATATGTAAGTAAATAAAAGAGATACACTACTCAGACATGTACTTACAGGTCAGGTTTTTTTGTTGTTGTTGTTATGTGACCCACCCCCCACCCAAGCCCCAAGGGGTCACGACCCACAGCAGAAGCACTAGGACCTGTTCTATATAGGAACCTATTGGGAAAAAACCCTAATCGCCAGTTAATCTCATTTAAAATGGTCACATTCTCAATTATCTTTTGAGGGAAGTGGAAAATTGAAGTTTCCACACAAATCACAATCACAAATCACAAATCATCCTGTTAGTCGTCGATTGCTTCGAGCAGGCCCCAGTAACGTCTCCTTCATCCT
>JAOXYA010122235.1:0-10444 GCA_028565675.1 Sorex palustris
TTTTCACCTGTATTGCAAACCATAACATCCAATAAGACAAAGAGAGTAAGAGGAATTGTGCCTGCCACAGAGGCAGGAGGTGGGAAGGGATGGGGGTGGGGGAGGAATACTGGGAACATGGGGGGTGGGGAATAGGCACTGGTGGAGGGGTGGGTACTTGAACATTGTTTGACTGAAACACAATCATGAAAGTCTCTAAGTCTGTAAATGTATCTCACGATGATTCATTAAAATACAAAATTTAAGGGGGCTGGATCAATAGTACAGCAGTAGGGCGTTTGCCTTGCCTGCAGCCAATCGACCTAGGTTCGATTCCCAGCATCCCATATGGTCCACCGAGCACCGCCAGGAGTAATTCCCGAGTGCATGAACCAGGAGTAACTCCTGTGCATCGCCGGGTGTGACCCAAAACGCAAAAAAAAAAAAAAAGAAGAAAAAGAAAAAGAAAAAGAAAATCACTCCTGGTGGTACTCAGGGGGCCATATGAGATGCAGGGGATCGAACCTGGGTCTGCCTCATGCAAGGCCTTCCCCACTGTCGGACAGCCTTTCCCACGGTCCTATCTCTCCAGGTCCCAGCACCAGTGGTTTCTGCCTGTGTTCCAGAGTCCTGCTCCTCCAGAGTAACACCCTGTTGGCAAACCACAGCCTGTGCTATGGAGCCCTTGCTCCACTCACACCCGCCCTTGTGCTTCCCGTGCCTACGAGCCTTTGCTGTGTTCCTCCAGGCCTGACTCACCCTCCAAGTGCTCACCTGACACTTCAAACTGAGTTTCTCAGGGCTGGAGTGATAGCACAGTGGGTAGGGCATTTACTTTGCACGCGCGGCCGACCTGGGTTCGATCCCCGGCCTCCCATCTGGTCTCCTGAGAGCACCACCAGGGGTAATTCCTGAGTGCAGAGCCAGGAATAACCCCTGTGCATCGCTGGGTGTGACCCAAAAAGAAAAAGAACTGACCCATCCTCCCTCCTTTGCCCCCTGACCATGTCAGCAGGGAACATCCCCCTCTCCTTCTGCCACATGCTCACGTGAGACGCCTGGTCACTGCTCACGCCTTTCTCACCCCCTGACCTGCTCTCTGGCTTTTGCTCTCCTCACTCAACCGCCGTGACCCACACTGGCCCCTCTGCTCCTCTCAGTGGTGTTTCCCCCACCCCACCCCCCATACTAGCAGAGAGCTTGCCTGCCACACCCTGCAGCCTGAGGCCAGCCCTCACTCCCTTCCCCAGTCTGCCCTCCTTGGAGCTCCATTCCTCCCTGCTTGTCTGCTCCCCTGTCCCCTGTCTGTGCCTGGCTGTCTCTCTCCTCCAGGCTGTGAAATTTCACCCGAGTTGGGGGCTTCGCTTCTGCATTTTCCAACCTCTGGCGCACAGGGATCGAATCTGGCACCAGTGAATCCACAGCACATGCTGGTGGGGGGCTGGAGGGGGTGGTGGGGATGAATGCAGGGGGGCCCATCCCTTGCCCTCCCCGCCCTTTCCCTACCGATCAGCAGCTTGGGGAAGTTGGAGGTCTCGATGTTGTGATAGTAGACCACGGAGGTGACAGCCGCCAGGAACGCCATCCCCGCCGGCATATACAGGTGGAGATGGCGGGATTCGGTGACCCTGGGACAGGACAGGAGGGGAAGAGAGAGAGAGAGTGGATACAGATGTGCTGTGTAGCCCACAAAGAAAGACCAGCCCAGCACCCATCAGAGGGACAGCCCACTCCCTACTCAGACAGCTCTTCTCCACCCATGCCCCCACATTCCTTTAACTGAGGGGCACAGGGGGCCACATAAGGACGCGAGGAGGGCTCATGGCTCCCCTGGATGGTGGCTTCTCTCCCTGGCTTCTGGCTGACAGTGCACAAGTTTGGAAGCCAGCGCCAGTGCTCACGGCTACAAACTGAACCACTTTTCCGGGGACTGAGCTCAGATCAGCCCTGGCGACCTGAGGCAGAGCAGGGGCCTGGACGGCGCAATTCTCAGCGGCAGCCCCAGTGGACACGAGCCATGTGAATTGGCATAGACACAGGGGCTGGGTTGGCCAGGTTGTCAACAATCAATATTGACTGAGTGCTTACCGGGTGCCAGGCACTGTTCTGAGCACAGAATGGATGCAAATGCATCTAGTTTATCTAATTTCACAAACTCCTGTGAAGTAGAATGAGACTCCTCCTGACAAAGGTGAGATATCTGGGGGATACAGTAACAATAACAGGTCTCATTCTCATGACCCTGAAAAAGCCACCAATGGTTGGGAAAGATGAGTAAGGAGAGAGAGGCTGATAAAATCTCAGGGCTGGGGTGAATGGAGACGTTACTGGCACCCACTCGAGTAAATCGATGAACAACAGGATGACAGCGATACAGTGATACAGGAAGAAAACACAGAGCACTAGAGGAAATTCTCCAGGTGCGTGCATGAATCACTTGAGGAGGTTTGCCCTAAACTGGACTTCAGTTCAGTGACCAGGGCTTCCACTCCCCCCCAGGGGTCCCTGCCCCCTAGAGGTCCAGACAGGTCTGCGACCCCATGCCCTGGTAGACTGAGGGTCCACGGGCAGCAGGGTCTGTGCTTCTCCTCCTGTCTTCACCCTTCTCAGTCCCCTCCTTCCTGTTTCCCTGCCCAGAGGAAGCCAGCGAAGACCAGGTGCCAGGCACCCACAGACCCAATTCTCTGCCATTTCCCAGGGTCAGGGCACGCTGTCAACAAAGGGTGCTGGCACTCGGTGCGCGGGAGGCTAACTGCACTCAGGTTATCCCCCGGGGCCCCTGTGGCCACCGCAGTATAGCCAGGCAGAATGCTCACAGCCTTTGCACAGGTAGAAAGAGTGAAGCTCAGGGGCTGGAGCGATAGCACAGTGGGTAGTGCGTTTGCCTTGCATGTGGCCGTGTTCGATTCTCAGCATCCCATATGGTCTCCCAAGCACCGCCAGGAGTAATTCCTGAGTGCATGAGCCAGGAGTGACCCCTGTGCATCGCCAGGTGTGACCCAAAAAGCAAAAAAATAAAAAAATCAAATCAAATTTCACTCTGTATCATCAAAATCCCTGCACTGACTCTAAGTCAATTTAGGGCAATGCTTGGCTCTTTGGTGGTTGGGTTTTTTTTTGTTATGTCTTTTGGGGGGTGGGAGTGGGGGGCTATACCCTGCTGCACTCCAGGATCACTCCTGATCTATGTTCAGGGGACCACGACGGGGTGCCGGTGATGAGGAACAGGTTATACACAGCAAACACCTTCCCCACTGGACCATCTGTCTGGTGGGAACCCAGAGAGTGGTGACTCTGATGTTCTTACAAACTTTCATTATTATCTGTTCTCAAGGATTTTTTTGTTCTTGTTGTTCTGGCAGGATCTTTCTCTGTTTCCTAATGAGCTGGGGCATCTTACCAGGTGTCCTTGAGTCACATTTCCTGGACAGCCTGTTCCTCTCTCTCTGGCTGTCCCCTGCCTCCACTTTATCAGGGGGGAGGTCACGAACCCAGCTGGACTCAAGGCTATCCCTGATCTGTGTTCCAGTAACCTCTGACAGTATTTGGGGGACGATAGGTAGTGCAAGTGATCCAAATTGGGGTGGGCACATCAAGACCAGAGCCTTCCCGCTGGACTATCTCTCCAGCTCTGTTCTGTCCCTTTTTATTTTTCTCTCTTTTTTTGGGGGGGGGGAGAGGCTTGGCCACACCTTGCAGGGCTTGGTCTTACCCCTGGCTCTGCACTCAGGAACTACTCCTGGTGGGGCTCAGGGGACCACATGTGGTTCTGGGCATCAAACCTAGGTCAGTCATGTGCAAGGCAAATGCCCTCTCCGCTGTGCTGTTGCTTCAATGCCCCCCCCTTCTTCATTTTCTTGTGAATGACAGTCTATTTTAAAATGTTTGTTGGACCCAGAAATAGAACAGTGGGTAGGGGGCTTGCCTTGCACAGGGCCGACTGAGGTTCAGTTCCTGGTATCCCATATGGTGCCCTGAGCCCTGTCAGGAGTGATCCCTGAGCACAGACCAGGAGAAATTCCTGAGCACAGATGAATGTGGCAACAAACCAAAATAATAATAATAATATAAAGAAGAAGAAGGAAGAAGGAAGAAGAAGAAGAAGAAGAAGAAGGAGGAGGAGGAGGAGGAGGAGGAGGAAGAAGAAGAAGAGGAGGAAGAAGAAGAGGAGGAGGAGGAAGAGGAGGAGGAGGAAGAGGAAGAAGAGGAGGAACAGAAGGAGGAGGAAGAGGAAGAAGAGGAGGAAGAGGAGGAAGAGGAGGAGGAGGAGAGGAAGAAGAAGAAGAAGAAGAAGAAGAAGAAGAAGAAGAAGAAGAAGAAGAAGAAGAAGAAGAAGAAGAAGAAGAAAGAAGAAGATTGTTGAGCTGGAGCAATAGTACAGTTGATAGGACATTTGCTTTGCATGTGGCTGACCTGGGCTTGATCCCCAGTATGCCATAGGGTGCCCAAAGCCCACCAAGAGTGATCCCTTTGCACAGAGTCAGGAGCCTGGAGTACCTCCAGGTGTGGCCCAAGCCTCCCACCTCCCTCCCAAAATGTGTTTGTCACTGTTCTTCCCTGAGGGGCAGGAGCTGGCACTTCTTTAATACTTTTTTTTTTCTTTTTGGATCACACCCAGCAATGCTCAGGGGTTACTCCTGGCGGTGCTTGGGGGATCCTATGAGATGCCGGGGATCGAGCCTGGGTAGGCCACGTGCAAGGCAAATGCCCTCCCCAGTGTACTATCACTCCAGTCCTACCCAGGCACTTCTTGTTTGCCCCTGGATGTCTGAGATTTGCCGAGATGACAGTCACTGGGGAGCTCTCCTGCGGTCTTACCCCAGTCTCAGAGACTGGCGAGCAGAACCTGGGCATCTGGGCCGCTAATCCCTGCAACCTGAGCCTCAGCCTGTGCTCACCCCTTCACCCCCCACCCCCCCGCACCTGCAGCCTTGCCTGCTTGGTGCCTCGAGAGCCCAGAGCCTGTAGGTCTCACCCACAATGACTTCGACCTTCAAGGATGCCAGAGGGGACAGGTGACACCTGTCAGTTACCGCCTTGCTGGACTCCTTGCTGTCCTCACAGGTTACCTTGGGTAACCCCGGTGTGCAGTGACGTGTGGGGAGGTGAGGCCCCAGGAAACAGAAAGGAAAAAGCAGTCAGGATCCACTGGTAGCAGGGATGAGGGGACCTGAGAAGTGGGGTGTGTGGGGAAGGGTTGGGCGGGGTGCAGGAAGGGTGTGTGGGTCCTCCTGCATCATGGGGAAGCAAATCCCCGGTTCAGGCAGACCAGGCATGCCTTCTGCTGAGCCATATCGTACCTGAAAGTCAGCTTTTAAAAAATTAATTGAGGGGCTGGAGCGATAGCACAGTGGATAGGGCGTTTGCCTTGCACTTGGCCCACCCGGGTTCGATTCCCAGCATCCCATATGGTCTCCCGAGCAACGCCAGGAGTAATTCCTGAGTGCAAAGCCAGGAGTTGACCCCTGAGCATCACCAGGTGTGACCCAAAATGCAAAAGAAAAAAAATTGATTGAAAGCAAGGCCTGGAGAGTCCAGAACAGTGGGGTAAGGGGCTTGGCTTGCACGCAGCTAACCTGGGTTCAATTCCCGGCATCCCATATGGCCCGCCATGCACTGCCAAGAGTAATTCCTGAGTGCAGAGCCAGGAGCAACCCCTGAGCATCACCAGGTCAGTCCCAACCCATCCCTCACCCCCAATTAACTGAAAGAAAGGGAGATGGGCCTGCAGAAAAAGTCAGCAAATAGGGCACTATCCTTGCATGTGGCCAACCTTGGTTCAGTCCGCAGTGTGGGATAACATTGATTTGTCCTTTCTGCCTTGCCACAGGGAGCTTAGGGTTAATTGGGTTACTCCCATCATAGTGCTCCCGTTCCTCTGTGTTTATTCATAAACTGTAAGTTCCTCTGTGTTTATTCGTGAACTGTAAGCTTTTTCACTGTGTTCTGCTTCCCCAACAAGTCAAACACCTTTATCTCCTAATCAGATTCCGTGAACTAGTAAATATTGCTTTTCTCTTCTCCTTTGCATCGTCAATTCAGAGTAATATCCTTTTTGTATGGACACAAGAAGACAGTGAATGCTGTGCTTTTGTAACTTGGGAGTTAGTTGACGACAAATGATATTCACCTCTGGGCATCTATTCTCTTAAGCCTCAGTTGCCCTTACTTCCTAGCACCCCAAAAGTAGGGTCCCGATGAGGGACTGGATAGACCCAGGGCAAACTGTGAGCTACCCTGGCATCGAAATGGGACAGGCCAAAGTGGCATAATACTTAACTATAAGTTAAGAGCATGGTCATGGACAAATTCTGTCATGATCCAAAAAGTGACAACTGAATTAGGACCCTGCTAGGGTTAGGAAAGATTAATCTGGTCTGAGATCTATAGCGGGATGTCCCAAGGAGAGCCACCCTACAAGCTTCATATATCTTTTACTATGTCCATACAAAATAACTAATATTAAGAAGTAGGATTAAGATGTTAATTAAGTTGGGGGCTGGAGCACTAGCACAGAGGGTAGGGCGTTTGCAAGCAGCCAACCCAGGTTCGACTCCGAGCATTCCATATGGTCCCTGAGCACCACCAGGAGTAATTCCTGAATGCAGAGCCAGGAGTAACCCCTGTGCATCGCCAGGTGTGACCCCCCCCCAAAAGATGATAATTAAGTTATTGGACTAAGGAAAGGAGAAAAACCCCTAAGTGGCATTTTGCCCTTAAGCCTGATCAATCAGGTGGGTGATCAATCAGGAAGGGCTTTGATAGGTTGATTGTGCTATCGCTAACTGTGGAGAGTTGGAGAGAGACTAGAGAGAGACCAGAACAGCGAGTTGGAGCACAGAAAGACTAGCGAGAGGGACTGGAGGAGACAGTGTAAGGTCCCTTGGGACCCCGAGGGAAATTCCATGCTTGCTGTTTGCAGTCTCTGGAGTCTCTTTCTTGTTAAAGAGAGATCATGATCCTCGATCCTTGATCCTCATCCTAACAACAGGAATGAGGGCAGGGTGAGACTGGAATGGGGAGCTAAGTGAGACTGGAACAGACGCATGGGGAGAATGGAATAAACAGCAGCTGATGACCAAACAGCCTGGTGGCCCTGTTCCCTCCTTCATGTGTTTGTTGGAAGCTGCTGCAGCTATAGGAGGACATTTAGTCAAAACATTCATACCAGCCATTGAAACATACCAATTCCATTCTGCTAAATCCTGTGAATTAATCCTGATGTAGACCACACTGCTTCCACACTCCAGAACCAGGGCTGGGAATTAGTCTGCTTACAATATTATTCAAAAATTATGTAAATTCATAGGATCAGTCGTTTTATTCATGCCCTGAAGTTAGAGAGCCCTATGTTAGCAATTGTTTATGCCCAAGTGAGGAATAAAGCAGTGAATTATTTATTATTGGCCTGGTGGAAAGTTTTGACATCTGCAACAATACAAGAAAATGTTAGAACAAGCTCAGAGTTTAACTACAGGTAGCATATAATTTACCCAGTACTTACTGGTTCCAATAAAAGGATTAATAAATATCTCATATAATAGCAACTTAATGTATGATATTCTAATTCACTACCAATAACCAAAAAAATCATGCTGGAGTGGATATTAAGGCATTAAAAGAACAAAACAGAACATTTCCCCACAAAAATTTATTTAGTAATTTAACATTTGGTTTAGAAAAGTGCTATAAATTTGGTTATAGCATGAGGTAAGCAGTAGTAAGTCATATCATTTTAGAAACCTAGATATTGCTATTGTCAACTTTATCTTAAACTTTAAAGATATTCTAGTATCAAATCAGACTTTAATTAAATGTAAAAGCATAAAAATTACTAAAAATAAAGGTACAGCTAACTAAAACTATTTTTATAGGAGAAGACCAGAGAAATCCTGTATTAGATAAAAACCACATATTTAAAATCTTGTGTGAAGCAAAATCTTCATCATGGAAGTATTCAGCAGTGTCACAAAAATAGAAAAATGTGCCAACTGGCATGTGGCCATAAAAACATGGCCAAGAAAGTGGAGGTATGACCTTTCTTAGTTTCAATCCACTTTATAAGCCTTCATGAGGGTATAATCTTCAAGAAGAGACTACACTACAAAACCCTATATAATAGGGCCTTCCTTTTTCAACTATATTATCAAGCAACAGTAATTATAACAGAATGGGTTTGGAACAAAAGTAAATACATAGACCAATGTAATAAAATTAAGAGGCCATAAATCTACAGTCATATAGAGATTTAATTCATGACAATGAAGCTAAGATGATAAAATAGTCAAAGCAAATCATCTTCAAAGATCTTATTGAGAAACCTGCAAGTCACATGCAAAAAATTGACTTAAAATACTCTCAAATTTCATACCTCAAATTAATTCAAACTTTATTAAATACTCTAAATTTATAAGAACCAAAACCTTACTTACAACAGCTGAATAAAGTATGGTCTTCTTTTCCTTAACTTCAGAGATATGTTTTGAAATTTAGTTCCAATGGCATGAGAAACAAAAGCTAAAATAGTAATAGATTGATGGAATTACAGTAACTTTTAAATATGGCTAAATTACATACACACATATATATATATGATTTTTCCATTTCCTTTGGCTTCTTAGAGAGGAGTTACTACATCATATGTAAGCTTAAGTTTTATGGTTTGAGAAAAAAATCTATAATTATTTTAAGTGGCTGTACCAATTTACATCCCCACTAGTAGTATACTTTGGGTTCCTTTTTCTCTGTCCTTATCAATACTAGCTATATTATATCACTTTTATAATAGTCATTCTAACAGGTTGGAGGCAGTTTCTTATTTTAGTTTTAACTTTTATTATTCTATACTAGTGATGTTAGCATCTTTTCATTGACCTGAGTTGTTCATCTGTGTATCTTATGTAAAAAGAAAAAAAAAAACAACCAATGTCTTTATGGAAAGATACCTTGTTCATGAGAAATACTAATACACTGCTTTTCGAAAAATGTTAGGTGTATATATAAAATTTAATCACTTGATCACTTGATCAAGATTTAATCATTTTTTTAAATAGAAACTACACAATCACTTTGAATTATACTTCTGGAAGTAATAAACAAGACCATTTCAAAAAAATTTTTTCCATCTCATCTGGAATGTGGTATGGAGAGTTGGCAAATTGTAAATTATTTGGGATGACATTATGAGTAATATCTGAGTGAAAAATATCTAGACATGAGACTTGGAATGTGCTTCTTAATCAATTTTTGGCAGAATTAGAGCTTCTCATCTGTCTCCTAGCCAGAAGTATTAAGATTGGATGGGGTATCATTAACTTAAAATACCTTATTTATAATGTACTTACTGGAAGTGGTTTTTAGATGGTTTTATCATTAACAAATAGGGAATATTTTTTTTTAAATTTAGGAAATATAATAGAAAGGAAAGGAATAGGGAGAAAGTGAAAAAATGAAAGTGACTTCCTAGAAGACTTAGATTACTTGACTCTTTCTTTTTGTGTTTTTATACTTTTCAAATGAGTAGAATTGAGGACCACCGCCAATACCAGGAATTCTTGAATTATAACTTCCTGAAAATGCCAGTCTATAGGTAACAGATTCCTTTCATCTAGGCAAAAGATAGCTTAAACAGAGTAAGGCACAAAGTGGAAAAAATAAAGGGATGGACATATAATAATTAAGAAATCAATATATCAAAAGCACTGGATTCAATTTCATTAAAATACATAAAGAAAATGAAGAATTAAACTATGTAAAGCAACTATTGATAGGTCTGAAGATAGAATGAATAATGACAGCAATTCAGTGAAGGTTGAAGATTCTAACATGCCATGATCACAGTAAGACAGATCAACCACACAGAAAATTAGTAAGGAAATAACAGTATAAAGGAGGGGGGGAATAGAGGGGCTGAACCTAACAGACATTTAAAAGACTCATCATCTCTAAAATGCCAAGTACACATTCTGTCCAGTGTAAATGTACTGGAAGCTGGGTGGGTTCAAGGCAAGCACCATGACAGGCTATGTTTATGGGCTACACTGTGTCTCTGGCCCTCAGGTAATGATTTTCAGAGTTACTATGCTGCTGGTTATTTGAGCGATTTGAGAAAGGTAAGAGATCAAGTTAAAACCATATCATTTTGCTTGCTATTTTTTATGCAATTTTGTTACATTCCTTGAATAAGTGCCTCATGGTTACTGTAAGCCTTTGGCTAATTTTCAGAGTTCTGAAAAAAAATGCTTTTGCCCATTTCTGCCAGCACTGTTTTTATGGAAGAGATTCCCAGTTGTTCTTACTGCAGCATTAAATGCCACGCATGCGTACTTTTCCACTCAAATTCTCACGATTTACAGATGTACCTTTCAAGAAATTTTCCCCTCAACTTCTTTTTTCCCATTTTCTTAAGTGTTACTATCTTTAATATTTACTTATCAGTTTCTAATGCATTTTATATCAATACTAC
>JAOXYA010122252.1:0-10444 GCA_028565675.1 Sorex palustris
TTCTTTTCTTTTCTTTTCTTTTCTTTTCTTTTCTTTTCTTTTCTTTTCTTTCCTTTCCTTTCCTTTTCTTTTCTTTTTTTTTGTCTCTGGAACTCTTAAGATGCAGTTGTAAAAGAATAAGATAATGTTGGGAATATACACCAGCCACATACACATATATTCACAAAAGCTAACTCCCACATATTCACTACAATTGGGTGATTTGGGGAAGGTAGTTTAGGTTCAGAATGGAATAATATCAGAGTTCGGGAGGAATGTTTTTCTTCTTGATGCTGAGTTATTCTGGAAATATTTGGAGATAACTCAATGTCTAAGTACTTTCTTGAAAACTTGGTAAATAAATGTTATCTTACATTATTTACCATTTATCCCTAGAGCTGGCTAGAACAATAGCGCAGTGGGTAGGGCATTTGCCTTGCACTGGCCAATACAGACAACCGGAGTTCAATTCCTCCGCCCCTTTTGAAGAGCCCAACAAGCTACTGAGAGTATCTCGCCCACATGGCAAAGCCAGGCAAACTACCTGTGACATATTCGATATGCCAAACATAGTAACAACAAGTCCCACAATGTTACTGGGCCCGCTCCAGCAAATTGATGAACATTGGGAGGACAGTGACAGTGACAGTAATAAAAATTAAAATAAGAAAAAAATGGAGGTAGTGAGAATGTTCAGATTTGGTATACATTTTTAAATAAGACAGGATTCACTGATTGATTAAATCAGAGAATAAGAAAATTTATGAGTTTAGAATTATGCCAATTTTTTTTAGATGAGTGACTGAAAGACACATCTGAGTCACTAAAATGGTGAGTTCTGTGAGAGAAGCAAGTTTGGGGTAAGAGTGGGAAGGCCAAGTATATTCTTGGGCATTTTAACTTTATATCCACTGTAGAAAACCAAGGAGAGATGTTGTGCACTATTGGATAGGGAAGTCTAGATCCAAGGATGAAAATTCAGGCTAGAACAAACTCCTGGGAAATTTCAGCATTTCAAAAGTCTTTAAGTCTATGATATTGAGTAAGAGGAACTAGAGAGTAAATCTAGATTATAGAGTTCAAGAATAAAGAGAACATGCCCTGGGACATTTTTTAAGGGTCTAGAAAATACAAGTAATAGGTAGAAAAGATTGAGAAGAAATAGCAAGTGAGGTAGGAGGCAAATCAAAAGGGAGTAGTGATATAAAAGCTGAAGGAAAATGTGGTGTGAAGAAGGTTTTCAAACTAGAAGTTGAGCTTCCATATGAGCCAGCAATACCACTTCTGGGAATACAACCTGGGAGTGCATAAAAGCACAATAGAAATGACATTTGCACTCATATGTTCATTGCAGCACTGTTCACAATATCCAGAATCTGGAAATCTAGTGCAAATGACTGGCTAAAGAAACTTTGGTACATCTACACAATGGAATACTATGGAGCTGTTATAAAAGATGAAGTCATGAAAATTGCTTGTAAGAGGATGGACATGGAGACATCATGCTAAATGAAATGAGTCAGAAAGAGATGGACAGACATAGAAGGACTGCACTCATTTGTGGAATATAAAATAACATTCTATGAGACTAACAACAAAGGATAGTAGAGACAAGGGTCAGAAAGATTGGTGCATGGTTGGAAGCCTGCCTCATGAGCTGGGGCAGAAGGCAGTTAAGATAGAGAAGGGGTCATTAAGTCAATGATGGTTGGAAGGATTGCTCAGGATAGGAGCTGCATGCTAAAGGTAGACTAAGGACCAAACATGACAGCCTCTCAGTATCTGTTGAAGTATTCAGAATCTTGCCTGGCAGGGTTCGGAGGGGAAGATGGTGCCTTGGATCAAACTCAGGACCTTACTCCTGCCAGGCATGAGTAAGTGTTCAAGTCCTTTGAGTTATCTCCCTGCCCCCCACATAATTATTTTGAATATCTAGCAATCATACTTTGCTTTAGTAAAATTTCCTTTTTGCCATAAATCCCTTTCAATATGAATGAATGTCTGCTTCATATCCTCGGGGAGAAGGCAACTGGGATGTATAAGGGGCCACTGATGTCAATGATGGTTGGAAGGATTGCCTGGGATGGGATTGGTGTTTGAATACTAAATATAATCAAATATTGTGAACTACTTTATAAGATAAAAAAAATTTTAAGACTATAAATATGACAATTCTAACCAAATTTTAGCAATTCAAGTGCAATATATTTACAAATATATTAAATAGGTAGTAAAACATGGATAATAAGAACTTATTCTGGAGATAAAGGTTGCTTTAACATTCAAAAATGAATTTCTTTAATTCACCATTATTAATATATTGGGGGACCCTCTGTGGTGGTCAGTACCGTTCCTGGTTGTTCTTGGGAGGTTGTGTGTGGTAGTGCAGATTGAATCAGAGTCGGGTATGTGCAGTCAAGGGCCTTCCCTCCTTTCCCTTCCCTTCCCTTCTCTCTGACCCAAGCTTCAACTCACTGCCCTTTGGGCCGGGGACTGAACCCAGGACTCCCCCAGGCAAAGCACAAGTTCATATCCATACATTTAGTAAGTTCAGAAAAGATAACTTTATGCCCCAAAACAATACATTTATTGCATACATCCAAAGCCAACATCTAGCTATAATTTAAAAATTACTTTCACAAGCAATCCATAGCGTAAACAATTAAGGTTCAATAGTTCTCTAAAAATCAATTAGACATCGATAGCACAGTCAATGTTTAATTGTTGAGATGTGTTTCTCTCTGTCAAGAATTAGGTCTTGAGTTGTGCTTCTATTTCTTAAAAGACAAACAAACAAAGACAATCAAACATTTGGCTGAGCACAGGAAATGAGATTTTCCCACACCCGTGGGAATGACCCGGCCAGGCCAAGTCTGCAGAGACGGCGTCCACGTCTGTAAGGCGAGAGAAGCTGTCCACGTGGTGTGAAGCGGGTGGCCACTGCCAGGCCAGGCCCCAGTTCGCTCACTCAAAGTCTGATGGACGCTGACACTTTAGTGCACATTTGCCTCTCCACAGAGACAGAAATCCAGCATGCTGATGGGAGAGGCCAAGTGTGAGGACAAAACTGACGCCATGACCGGCCTCAGCTAAGGTTAACTTTTGACTAGGCCTAAGTTTCTGTTTTCTAGAAACTGAACTTGCAATTTCTGGTAACTCTCAGTTGAGTAAACTACCCAAAGAAGGAACTGCTAGATCATCTGACTGGTCATGAGGGGCCACTATGTCCATTTTTTGGGACAACCAGAAACCGACTGTTATCAAATGTTGACTAATCTCTGACAGCTGTTGCTTGATCATTGTTATCCTAGTTTTTTCTCAGCCTTGAACCCTATATAAACTGCTTCTGACTTGAAGTCGGGGTCCTTGTCAAAACTCCGCTGTGTTGGATGAGACTTGGGCCCTAGCTCGAGCCAGCAATAAAGTACCTTGCTTTTGCATTATCGTGTGTGGACTTGGTCTCTCCTCAATTGTGGATTTGAAACTCAGGCACAACACAAGCACAGACGCTCACCTTGAGAAATAAAAGTGGGAAGAGGGTTGAGGCTGAGGGTGGGGTTGGGGGTCTTGGTGAGGAGGCACCTGGTGAGACACCCTCAGAGGGCGCAGATGCACCGGCCGGCCGCCTGCGGGGCAGAGGGATGAGCCGGAGCCCCAGGAGGGGCATGTGGTCACACCTGTGTTCACAAAATAGGGTAGAAGGGGAGTGCTCACTGGGAAAGGCACAGTCTCCTGGGATCCTACCGAGTGGTCTGCTGGCTATTCCCCCAAGCCCTGTGTGGGAGAAGGACAAAGACCTCTCAGCTTCAGTGTGTGGGTGACCCAAGAGAGTCAGAGCCAGGGTGTATGGGAAGCAGGTCCTTCTGCCACAGGTCAGGAGAGCCATGGTTGCAGCCGGCGCTTCATCAAAGCCCAAGAGTCTCCCAGTGCGTGTGGACGCCAAGCAGGGAAGCCCGGGGCTGGTCCTCAGGCACTAGCTGTAGAGTGACTGCCCGAGATGGGCCAGACCAAGGGGGACATCAAGTCCCCTCAAATGAACCAGGAGCTGGGAGCATCTTGGAGCCCCCTACCCCCAATCACACTGCCTGGAACTCACTGGGGCAGTGCTCTCTCCCTCAGAAATCTCATGGCAGACTCTTAGGCACCTTCCCTCAGTCTCGGAGGGCAGACACTGTCCCACAGGGCGAAACACAAAGACCTCCCATCCCACACACAGCAGCCCTGATGCGCTCACATGACTATGTGACCCTCACACAGACAAACACACACAACCATGCATGCACATGCACACACACATACACACACATGCACATACAAGCACACGCACATGCACACACATACACACATATGCATACTCATACATGCACACACAGACATGCACACACGTGCACACACACTCACACACATACACACACATGCACATGCACAAACACACACAGAGATGCACAAGCACATACATGCACACACATGCTTGCACACATACATGCATATACATTCGCCTCCCCCCCCCACACACACACTGGCTGAATTCAAGGAGTGTGTGTTCGTGTGTAACTCAAGTCCTCCAATAGGACTTCACAGGGAAGTAAGAGCCGTTTAGGGGAGCAGAACCCGGTCAGTTGCCCTACCCAGCCTCAGCTCCCCACCTGCTCCTCCCCGCTGACAGCTGGGACACTTCACAAGGACCCGCATGGCTGAGGTCTGGGAGTCTGACATCACTGAGCGTTTACTCTTGCCGTTGTGTGAGAGAAAACATTGATTTTTGTTACAGACTTGAACAAAGATAAGAAAGGCCCTAACCATGCCACCCACAGATAGCATTGTTCACGGTTTATTACATACGTGTCTTTTCTCCATACATGGAGCATATCTGTGACTCAATGATACCGCACTGGTCGGCCCTAGCTTCTTCCCTAACGACATAGCCAGGCGCCTTCTCTGCCACGACATCTCCTCATCAAGCTCCTGGGACAAGGGCGGCACAGAAACCTGTAATTGGCAATCAAACCTGCAGTTGGGGGTCAGGGCACATCCCAAGCGGAGCCTGACTTGAGCTGGGACCCCCCAGGGGTTTTCCCTAATGGAACAGTCACCTGTGGCACTTTGTGGGTACAACGGACAGAAGGACTGGGAGATGGAACGGGTGGGGCTCGCCAGGCGCCTCTGCTTGAGGAATCGTCCAAAGATCCTGCTCCTGGACTTTGCTTCCTGGCGGTTCTTGTTCCTTCCTCCTGCCTCTCCAGCTCTCAGCCGACAAGTTCAATCACTTTTCTGCCCTTTCCAGAGCAAAATTGAGCTTTTTCCCTTTCTATTCACAGAGTCAGCACTGACAGGCCAGCCCCGTGTGAGCTGCACTTTCCTGCTCACTGCTGGCATGGACAGATAATCTGAAGCCCTTACATTTATTTTCACTGTGTGTTTAGGTGCGGGGCTGTCAGCTGCCCACCAACATCATGTCTCTAATGCAGTGTCCTGTGCTTCTACCTCTCGGCGATATGAACAGCTCTATCAGAAATGTCATAAGGATTCGAGCAGCGTTGGGCTATTCTCTTTCTGGCTGCTCAGAGTCCCTAGAGAGCGTCTGGACATGTTTGACAGTGCTCATGCAGGGGTAGGGTACTTGCCTTGCATGCAACTGACCTGGGCCAGATCAGCCACATACAAGGCCAGCGCCTTCCCCTCACCTGACCTCTCTGGCATGGTAATCCATGGCTCTTTAAGCGTTAGCATGATGGAAACATTTCCCCATTTGGTAGAAATAGAATTTTTTTCTTTTTCAGCTTCTTTTTCTCCCTTTTCTTCCTCTTTTGGCTCATTATTTGTTTAATTACTCTTCTGGTAGTTTCAAGAGCTTTCTGCATATTCAGAATCCTCACAAGCTCTTGGCCCACGATTATCTGTGTCGTGTGTGTCTCGCCCAGGCACAAGAGTTGAAATGGAGTGTGGTCGCTCTGCTTATGGTTTCCCGCCTTTCTGCCGTGGTCGGTGGCCTTTAAGATGACCTCATGTGTCATGCTTTCTGAGCCTTCAGAGTACGCCCCTGCCGCTGAGTGCCAGCAGACCCCATTACTGGCTTCTGATGAGCAGATGAAAACAGGAGATAAATGTTATTTCCAAGGTATTCTATTTCTCCTTCTCTTTCTCTCCCTCTCCCTCTTTCTCTTTTTCTTTCTCCCTCCCTCTCTTCCTCCCTCTCTCTCCCTCCCTTCCTCTCTCTTTTTCCCTCTCTCCCTCCCTCCATACCTCCCTTCCTCCCGCTCTCTCTCCCTGCCCCCTAACTCCCCCACACCCCCAGAATCTCTGTGCAGAGACCCTTGTGAATGGACTATGAAGTAATCCATGCTTTCCCCACCCTTCAGAGATGTCAGACCTGACCCCACTTCCCCCTTGGGTGCAGTCCCCCAGAACAGGGAGGGGGATGCCAGGCCAAGTCACTTGCATTTCCTGACCCACAGAAATGAATGCATTTGTTGTTTTTAATCTAGTAGGTTTGGAAGCAATTTGTGACCTATCAGTGCTAAGTAGAATAGCAATGGTCTGAAGAAATCCTCAGGCCTAGCATTATATGAAAGTCGCTCACAGTGAATACTGCTTCTGCTTCTGCTGTTTCGCCTTCATTTGTAAATGTCCTAGAATGTTTTCTTTCATTGTTTTGTTTTGTTTTTTTTTTGGGGGGGGGATGCATAAGAAAAATCACATTTAAACAATATGTATCTGCTTTTTCTGCAAAATGAGGATTTTTGCATCCATCAGATGAGAAATGGTGTGAGTACTTTAAAAGCATGAAGGGGTTTTTTTTTTTTTTTGCATCCTTTATTGTGGCTATATGGAATAAAGGTAAGGTAAAAGGTAAAGGCCCTCCCGTTGTTCGTCGATTTGCTCGAGCCGGCCCAGAAACGTCTCCATTGGAGACTTTGTTGTTACTGTGTCTGGCGTATCGAATACGTCACAGGGAGCTTGCCAGGCTCTGCCGTGCGGGTGAGATACTCTTGGCAGCTTGCCGGGCTCTCCGAGAGGGGCGGAGGAATCGAACTCGGGTTTGGCCATGTTGGCCGCTTGTAAAGCAAAAGCCCTACCACTGTGCTATCGTTCTGGAATGGTGGAAATAATATTAAGTTTGCCTGTTAACTTTGAATGTCTGATTGAACTCTACGGAAGAGTTAAGGGGAATGTCACAATTGGATTACTGCTTTGAGAACAGTGTGCTGAGGAGGTGGAGAGCTAGTACAGCAGATAGGGCACTTGCCTTGCATGTGGATGACCCATGTTAAATTCCCAGCGCGTATGATCTCTGCATCCCACCAGGAGTGATTCCTAAGCACAGATCCAGGAGTAAGTCCTGAGCACCATTGGGTATGTCCCCGAAATAAATGAAAAATTAAAAGAGTGTGCTGAAGGAAGATAAATAATTTGTTAATTTTGAGCAGATTTTGGTGGAAAAATAGTTGAAAGAGATTGTGAATTGGAAGTCAGAAGTACAGGTTCAAGAACAAACAAGAGTGGTAACATGGTAGAAAGAACACTGAACTTGAGCCATTGAGAGCAGCCTGAATCAGTTACCTAACCCCAGTCTCTGTGTGATTGGTCTATGACTCTGGAACTGCATCAGAGATCATGAGACGACCCATATGCCTTAGCATCCTTCGGATGAATGCATGGAAATCAGTGCTTTTCTTATCAAGCAGGTGCTTATTCAATGCCTATTTTATGCTAATTATTATCATCAAAGTCAAGGTGGTAAGGAAGGAAAGGAAATTTCAGAAAAGTAAGGGATAATCAGCAGTTTCAAGGTAAACTGAACTCAAGTGGAATGAAGTTTGAAAGGAGAGCCCAGATGGGCTGCTCTCTGAGATGTGTCCTGGTGGACAAGGGTGACAGAAGCTCTGTGTTGAGGGGTTGAGGATGCTGGGATGTGAGAGGTGGGGGTAGGGGAATCTCATCTGTCCCTTACAGAATATAGGTAGTTTGGAAGGAGATGCCTTCCTGCGCTTGTGTGTGTTGCAAGTTTATTTATTTTAGTGCAGTAAGGGAAGGCCCCTGAAAGCACAACGGGCTGACCCCAAAATAGAGTGGAGTGTGGAAGTTTCTGTTCATCTTTTTCCCGCCCATTTTTTGATGGGTTGGATTTTTTTTTTTTTGCTTAGAAAATTTTACCAGTGCCTTATCTTTGAGATTAACCTCTTATCCAGTGATGATAGTTCTCTTAATTTTCTGGACATTTGCTTTTCCCTTATATTATTTGCAAATGCCTTTCCACATTCTCTGAGGTGTCTTTAACTTCCTTGATAATGTTTGTTGACACACAAAAGATTTTTATTTTGGGAATATAAATGATAGTGCAGTGGGTGGAGCACTTCCCTTGCATGCAGCTGACCTGGCTTTGTTCCCCAGCACCCCACCCCACGAGGAGTGATCCCTGAGTGCAGACTCAGGACTAAGTAAGCCCTGAACACCTCTGGGTGAGGACTCTCCCCTCATCCTCCTCAAAGTTTCAATTTTGATGAAGTCAAAATTATCTATCTTTGCTTTTGTTATCTGTGCTTTGGTTTATCTCTAAGTAACCTTTTCCTAATCTTAGATCACAAAGATTTATACCTATTTTTTTCCTGTAACAGTTTTATAGTTTTAGCTTATACATACAATCATTGATTAATTTTTAGTTGTTTTTTTTTGGGGGGGTATGTGTGAAACAGGAGTTTAATTCCGTTCTTTTCCTCATGTCTATTCAGTTGCTACAGTGCCATTTGTTGGTTGGCAGAATATTTTAAGAGATGGCATAAAACAGAGGTCAGACTTTGCCGCATAGCATAGGAAAAACAGTGCTTAAGAAGCCACATTGGGGCCTGCAGATGTGCCTTGCATGTGTGAGCCCCTTTGGTTTGGTCCCTGACACTAGATGGCCCCTGAGTGACTGAGTGTGTCTCTGGCCCCTCAGTACTGCAGTAACAACAACAATGAGAAAAAGACCTCAGAGTAATGAAGCCCATGAACATGGTTGAAAATGTTCTGAAGATAAGGTACTTAAGAGAAATTCAGAGATCTCTGATGGGGAAAAGATGGTGTGAGAACAGAAGCTTGGAAGAAATTAGTTGCTTGTGGGCTGGGTGGGAATAACTGATGAAAAAACCTAGAAATGCCCTGAAAAATCAAGATCCAATTAATTAATGCAACTGAAAAACATATTTGGAAAGAATACCTGGGAGGAAAGGGATAGTAAATTTCAGGAGTTGGGAGAACATGGAAGTTCATGTTCTTTAAATGCTCAGGGAATGTAATAGAATGAAGTGTTAAAGTAGATTGGAGTTGAAGATTTTAGGACTAACAGCAGTAATATTGATTATTAGAAATATTTGTAAAATTAGTAATATTAACAATGAGCAATAGTAGTTAATACTATTAACTACTAGGTTTTAGAAGTTAGACACCCTGCTAAGCTATTTAGTTAGACCATATTATTTAATTATCAGAGATACTATGAGATGAAGATGTGAGCTCCGGAATCAGCATTGGCATTGGCAGTTGCTACTGGTTCCCAGCTGTGACCTTGGTTAACTTTTGGCTTCTTTTTATAAGGACATGGAGCTCATTTCCTACTCGATGCCTAATTATCCTTTGAATTAAGTATTATAAATTGAGATGATTTTAAAATACCTCTCTTAAGGGTGTGTGTGTGTGTGTGTGTGTGTGTGTGTGTGTGTGTATGTGTCTAAAGGGACTCCCAAGTGGTGCTCAGGAGATCTCTCCATATAGTTCTTGGACAACAAGGCTAACAGTTCAGCAACATCACATCCTTGAGCCCTGAAGTTCCAGGAACACCCAGGCCACCATGGCAGTGCCGAGGAGCCATCAGGGATGCCCCAGCATTGCTCTGGGGACCACGAGGTCCTGGACATTGAACTCCAGTTGGGTGCATGCTATCTCTTGGCCCCCCCAAGTACTTATTTACTTAGATGAGCTGGTCAAGATAAGATCATTAATTTGTGGTCATTGCTTTGAAGTGTGCTAGATAGCTGATAGGGCATATTGCCAGAATATTTCACTTCAGTCTCAGAAGAGTTCTGATAATACGCAGTGCACGGGATAAGTCATATAACTGCCTCCCTGTCAATATGGTAAATTCTACATGGGGAGCATGCTTTACAAGTAAATTATTAGGTAGGAAAAATATGAATAGTGGGTTTGTAAATGGAAGTAAATTGTCATCTATTTGAGTCTGGGAATATGTTTAAGAGAAGCAGGAGTGGGACTGGAGAGATAGTACAGCATGAAGAGCACTTGCCTGGCATGTGTCCAACCGGGTTCGATCCCTGGCATCCCACATGGTACTGCGAGCCTACCCAGGAGTGACTTTTTTAGAGCAGAGCCAGGACTAACACTTGAGCATTGTTGGGTGTGGACCAAAAACCAAAGGGAGAGAGGAGAGGAGAGGAGAGGAGAGGAGAGGAGAGGAGAGGAGAGGAGAGGA
>JAOXYA010122269.1:0-10444 GCA_028565675.1 Sorex palustris
AGGAATGAAGGAGGGAAGAAAGGAAGGAAGGAAGGAAGGAAGGAAGGAAGGAAGGAAGGAAGGAAGGAAGGGAAGGAGGGAGGAGGGAGGGAGGAAGAGAGGGAGGAAGGGAGGGAGGGAGGGAGGCGAGGCAGAGTAAAAAATTATTTAAGTATATTTATTAAACAATTAAATATTAAATATAAAGTGTATGAGAAGCAAAAATAATGACAAGTTGATGCTAGAACCTGAGTAGAAAGGGAATCTAAGTCAGTTTCATTTATTGCAGAAATTATTTTTAGTTAAAATCTTAATAATATCAGTTACCAATTACATATCCTGATTGATCATCAACCCCTAACTATATCAGTATTAAATAAATTTTCAGAAGGAAATTAATTGACTCAAAAGACTTAAAAGTCAAAAATCAGGTGCAACTTATTAAAGGGCAAATATAATGTCACCAGAGTTCAGCTTCTCTTAATTTCTTCTGACTTCTGCTTTACTAATTTAATGACTATACCCCATAAAGAATTTCCCACAGCTGTAAGTTTATATTACCTCCAAAGAGAGTTTATTCCAGGCAACACTGAAAAAAATATTAGTTATTCTTGAATAGGCAGTTCATATGCTCCTTTCTGAACCAAAGCAAGTTGGAAATAGAATGCTCTGAAAGGTCAGACCTGATTCATGTATCCACCTTTGGTGCCAGAATTGAAGTAAATCTATCAAAATGAGCAAAATTCAGCTGTGGCAACCATATAGATGTAACACTTGAACTTCTTGGAAAGAGAATAGCTGACTGGCTGTCATATATTCTTCCATATTGTGGCACTATCTCAAGTATGGTGGGGCCATGTTTTGTTTATGCTGACCTCAACCAATTAACAAAGTGGGCACATAAGATACTAATACAATTTCATTCCAAACCTAGAGACAAAGATGTCTTCAAAAACTGACCTTGGGTAAGGATACTCACTAACCTAATTAAACTTTTCTTGGAATAATCTTGTACTCTAAGACTATCTCCACTTAATTCCTCATTACTTTACTTATTCATACTACAGGTGCCAGAAATAACAGTTGTCTGGCAGATCTGCTCATGTTCTCCCAAACCCTCTCCCAGTAAATTTTATGAGCTATATATTACCCTAGGGTGAGGTTCTGAGAAGACACAAGAAAATGAAACAGTATATTAAAAAAATTAAAAATAAAATATCTGGGTTTTATTGGTAACATAATTATAAGCAGAAACTAGAATGTTAATAAAAATGCATGTGCACATGTATATGCATATATACATATGTATACATAACAGGATTTTTATAGAAAATTATATCCTATGAATAAACTATTTTTCTATTATATATTTTTATTAATTTGACTCATACATAAAATAATATTGATTTGTGTTAGTTCCTTGAGTCTAAAAGTGCCTTATATATCAGTTTATCTGCAAAATTTATTGCTGTGAACAGATATAATAATTACTATAGTACATATCTGTACATTTATGTGTACTCATGGGAGAGAAATGCATATATCTAAAAATGCTATGGATAATGCATCACGGAGTAACTGTTACTTAATCAAAATACTTACGGTGAAGCATTTATTCTAGGTTGGAAGGTTATATTGACAAATATTAATTTAGATTTTTCTGCAGCTCACTCCTGGGATTTCTTTGTTGCTTTTACATTATTATAAGAAGTGTCAGAAATATTCTTGGAATATAATTTTTTAATGCTTTGCTAGTATTTAAGAATAGAGATATATCAACAAAACTGTTGAAAAACATTCTAAAGTATTTTAAAAATTCACAGTAAACAAAGTGATCTCATTCCTATTACATATATATATATATACATATATAGTATGGAAACACCCATTTTAGTACATATTATATTAAAAAAAGCTTAATAATAGAAAAGTTATGTGAGAAAACCTCATTAGTTCTCAGAGTACATTCTTCTGTTCTAAGCTGATCTGTAGAGAGCATTATGCCTCCTCGTCTCAATGTGGCCGTCTTTTGTGAGCCCAGAAGAGGTAAGAACCACTTATGCAGAATCCTCTTGTCAAAAGTGGCAGTAATCACTTGTGCTTAGAAGCTTTTGAAATGAATTTTAATGTTGAAAAAATTAACAAAATTATATTTAATATTAAAATAAAAATCAAATAAAATTAATAGCAAGCAAAACTTTTTGTACCTTAAATCTTACCCCTAAAATAAATTCCACTTTTGAATCTAAACCCTACATTTTATCAATCCAGGCTAAGAGAGTAAAACTGCATTTCTTTCACAGCAGAATACTGTCAAGAAAAACTTTTTTTTCTCTTTTTTCAGGACTGACTCCTGACTGCACTCAGAAATAACTTCTGGTAGTGATCAGGAAACCATACAGAGTGCCCAGAGTGAACCCAAGTTGACCAAATACAAGGTAAGAGCCCTCTACCCATGGAGCTATTTCTCTGGCCCCTTCTTTCCTTTCTTTTCTTTTGTTATTTATTTCTTTATTTAGACATCATGACTTTAAAAAAAGTTTATTAACAAAGTTTTGGTCATTTAATGCTTTAACTCCAATCCCACAGCCATTCTTCCAAATACTTAAGGTTCATTCCCTCTACCTACCCAAATTCTTATAAAAGCACATCTTATAAAAATATACATATTTATTAGAGTTTGGATTCCATGTTTATAGTCATATAGACTCTTATGTTTTGGATTACATAATTATTCAGCCTTTAAACTATCCAATAGTCCAATACCTTAACCAGTGATTTATTTTATCACAAATCCATATCTTCATCCCCAACTCCCCACTCCAAACCTCCTCCATTGGCATTATTATTATCCCTTTCCAGGATCAAGGGATTCCCTTTCCAGGATCACTTGTTACCTTCCATTCTGTTGACTTCTTTTTCTATAGACCACAGATAAAGGAGAGTATATGGCATTTGCCCTTCTCCCTCAGACTTATTTCACTTAACATTATATAATCTAATTCCATCCAGGTTGCAGTGAAGGACACAATTCATCTTTTCTAAGATTACATAGTATTTTATCCTACCAATTTAGCATGCATTAGTAAATGCTCTCATCATGTCAACCAAGAGCATCCATGGTAACTCACAGTTCCAGAAGGCCGAATCTAAACGTTGGACATGGGAGTCTCCCGGTGGACAGTTCCACAATGAAATAGACCACATCATATTCAATCGACGATTTTGCCTGACTGATGTCACTGTTGTCCCATCAGTTAACTATTATATTTTTACATTTTATCCAGCAGGATTAACTACAAAGAATGAAAGAGACAGATGCTGTGGCATGTCCATTTTACAAGCTACCCTCAATGACCCACATATTAAACACCTCATCGACACCACCACCACCTGCCACCAGAGTCATGGGGAGAGGGTCTTGAGGTGGGTAGAACTCAATTTTTCTAGTTAAGGAACATTTAGGTTTTGGAAATTGTAGCTAACCCATTGCTGTTTTTTGTTTTTTGTTTTTTTTAGCAAGGATACAGTTTGCTCAACTTGTTGACTGGTTAGACCAGGTCTGTACTTGAAGATTATTTCTAGTTCTGATTCTATTCTGGCTTGACTGTTTCAAGACTCCACAGACAGACAGACAGCCAGATGCATTAACATGGAGGAGGCCACCCATACTTACACATACATGACCAATCAATTGGTTTGCTTTTTCTTTAAGAATGGCAGGAGGGCAGTTGAAATGGGTCTAGAAAGAAAGGATACTGTCTCCAGGGCAAACTGAGTCCTGTTGGCAGATTGAGATTTCTTTCACTTCCAATATCAACTTTCCTCCGCCATTGCTTCCAGGTACAAACCCCGTCTCCACCAGCCGCTGCCAGACTGCCTCCTTGACAGGGACATTTTTAAGTTTAGTTGTTGTAGTTTGGATTTCATGCTTTCAGTCTAGTTGTCACTGTGGTTTAGATATGTACATATTCCAAGTGTGTATCTACATATACACCACCCATGTGCTGGAGGACCCTCGCCCTTGCCCCTATATTCTCCCGTCTACCTCTTCTTTCTTTCCTTCCTAGATTTCTTTCCTTCCCAGTTCTAGGTACCAGGATATCCTAGCTATACCCCTTTTGATACATTGCATTCCCTCATCCTGTTTTATCTTCTAGACCACAGATAAGTGAGGTCATCCAGTATTTGTTCTTCTTCTGACTTAACATGATATCCTCCAATTTCATCCAAATTGCTGCTAATTGCATGATTTCCTGGTTCTTTGAAGCTGCATAGTATTCCACTGCATATATATGTATATCTACACATATACATATGTTTATATATACACATATATATAAAATATGCATGAGTGTGATGTCTACTCTATCTCTAGATCTCTAGTCCTGGATTTTTAGTACATAATTTACTATATTTTAATACATAATTATCTGTTTTGTGTTTTTTTTCACTTATTCTCCTTTAGATGGTAAGTTCCCAAGGTTAAGCATTAGCACCACCAATAACATATAAGTAAAATACAGCAAGAGAGGTTAATGGCACACCTAGGTTCAGATGACCTTGCCATGTGGCATTTAGTGAAATGTGTTATTTTTTTGGTAAGGCAAGTGACCTACCTGTTGTATGATATCTCCAGCACCCCAAAGTGGTAGATTTTATATAAACCATCTACTCTGACCACAGTAGGATGAAATTAGTTATATTGGAAAAGGCACAAAATTGTAAACAATCAAACAACAAACTTTAAAATTTTTGTGTGTGGTGAGGTGCTCACACAGTGGTGTTTGTGTGCTACTATGTATGGTGCTTTTATCAGCCCTCATGTCAAACCCAGCCTGTAGCATGAGAAGCCCAGGGGCTTCCAATGTGGGAGGACCCACACCTCTTCTCCTGCCTGGCTAGCTCAGCTTTAGCCCACACGTGTGCCTCTTCTCCTCACCCTTTCTGCACGCCCTTGCACCTGACAGGCTCAAAGCAAACAAGGATGTTTGTTCCTTCTCCCCCACCCCCAGGACACACAGTGACAGAGGAGGCGCCATGTATGTTAACCCACTTTGCACTTCGCAGTTATCCTGTGTTTCCTAACTTTGGCTTATGTATGCTGCTTTCAGGACCTTCTCTGAACTGCTTTGCTCTTTAATTAAGTGGGAGCAAACAAACATCTATTTGTTTGAGGCCCTTTTTATGTGCTAAGTTTATGAGGAGCACAAAAGAGGGATGAATACAGTTTCTTCCCATGAGGAATTCACAATCTTATGGTGGAGGAGGGGGAAGCAGAAGGATTCACCTACAACTGATGGAGCTGTCAAAGTAAAGGAAGTTTGAGTTAGAGTCTGTCAAAGGATGGGGATAGAGACTAATTAGTACTTCAGGGGATCTGGGCTGGGGAGGTAGTACAGGTGGTAAGGTGCTTGCCTTGCCTTGCTGGGCACCACTGGTTTGATCTCTAGCATGTATATGGTTCCCGAGCACCGCTGGGGGCATTCCTGAGCACAGAACCAGGAGTTATTCCTGAGCTTTGTTGGGTATGGTCTCACAATTGGAAGGGTCCTTGGAGGAGGATTTGCTTTTCAGGTAACTTCAAAGAGGAAAATCTATGGGGACTTGAAAGTTGGTGGAATGGGGGTTCTATGAGAGAAATGGGAAGGGCTGATTGCTCCCTTGGGAACACTCCACTTTAAGGACAGACAAAGACAGGGAAGAACGAATAAGCAGAATGAAGATGAGGATCAGAGCAAACAACCCTTTGCAGTGAGATTAATGTATTTCCTACCTACTTGAAGTACTGTAGAGCTGGTAGGGAGATCAGCAGCAAACTAGTGAAAGCTTGAGCCTGTATTGAAAAGGAAGGACGTTGAAACACAGTTTAAAGAGAAGTAACTTGACCAATAGGTAAACTGGGTCCTAGACTTTGAGTTTCTGGCTCCTTCTGCACCTTGCCCCTGTGAAAATCCAAGATCCAAGTCAACATTATCATTTGTTTCACCAGCCATGACCCAGAGCCTAGCACACAGTAGACACACACATATTTGCTGCATTGAATTCTTTTTCTTCCTTGTTCCCCCAGTTTCTGAAGAAATGAACAACAAAGAGGGATGCTTGGGGCCAGAAAGATAGTACAGTGTATAAGGGGCTTGTCTTGCATTCAGCACACATCCAAGTCAGGTTCAATTTCTAGTATCACATATGGTCTTCCAAGCACTGCCAGGAGTTGTCCCTGAGCACAGAGCTATGAGTAAGCACTGAGAGTACCTCTGGGTGTGACCCAACTCTCCATCCCCCCAAAAAAGCTAAAGATAGAACATCCTTTTCAGGACCAGCTAGATCTAACTACTTACAACTGACCGAACTCCTAATAGCAGAGAAGTGAACAAAGGTATTAATTCTTTTCAAAATTATCGACACTGCTGGGAGACAACTCAAAGCACTGAAGCATGAACTTCACATCAAGGAGTCCCCTATCCACTCACCAGTTCTGCATTGGCTCTGAGCACTGCTGGGAGCAACCTCCAAGCATTGTGCTGAGTGACCCCAAGACAAACAAATAAACCTCCAGAGTTTGGGCCTTAGATATTGTTCAGTGGCAGAGTACTTACCTTATAAGTGTGAGGCCCTGAGTGTAATCACCAGCACTGCAAAATATAACAAAAAAAACATTTTTAATTTAAAATGTCCCTGCTTATCATGATCAACATTCAAACTTTGACTGAGAGTCCAGAAACTTAAGGACATTATTGAAATGAAAATAGATACAAAGAGCAGAGTTATGATGTTTGTGACATTCCCAAGAGATTTGTAAACATAAAGGTGAAACCTAGAAAAAGATTTTTTCTCAAAAGGGAATAAGATAGAGATGATGATAATGATGATGATGATGATGATGATGGTGGTGGTTGTGTTGGTGTTGGGTAGTGATGATGGTGGTGGTAATGGTTGTGATAGTGGTAGGGTAGTGATGGTGCTGGTTTTGGTGTTGTGGGTGGTGATGGTGATGATGGTTGTAGTGATTATAGGGGTAATAGTGAAGATGAGGGTGATGATGGAAGGGATGTTGGTGGTGGTATGGTAATAATTATGGTATGGTGATGGGGATGTCTATGTGTATTTTTCAGGTAGCGTGATGTTGGGTGTGAAGAGGACAGACTTTTCACACCCCCTACATGCCAGTCCATACCTTTCATTGTCTCCCTTGTTCCCTTTAGGAAGTTCTTCCAGAGATGGGTTTCTGGGATGGTCAGCAAGCCTTTTCCCCCCACCTACGAAGGCTGGGGATATTGGGTCTGTGATGGTACTTATTTTCCTTAGTTGCATTGCTTGTCTTGCCATTTGGTTTTCTTTTTTACTTTCTGTTTGTAAGTAATAGGAAATAATAAGATCCCCTGAACCCTGCCCGGAGAGATCCCTGAATGTAAAGCCAGGAGTAAGCTCTGAGCATCGCTGGTGTGGCCCCAAAACAGTGGGGGAATAAAAGGTCTGAAAATGTCTGAGAGTCTGGGACCTTCTCTAATAATGATTCTCTCCTTAGGCACATAGTGAAAGCACCCAGGACTTCTAAGTCCCAGATTCCTGGCCACATCCAAATCAACTAAATCAGAATCACAGAATGAGCAAAACTAGTGCATTGGATAGGGCATTTGCCTTGCTTGCAAATGACTTGACTTGGGTTTCCTCCCTGGCATCCCATTTAGTCTCCTGAGCCCTACTAGGAATGATTCCTGAGTGCAGAGCCAGGAGTACTCCCAGAGCAATGCCAGATGTGTTCCCAAATCAAAATAATAATAATAATAATAATAAAAACAATAATAATAGTTCAGAATCACAGAAGAGGCATTCATCCTGATATTAATCCAGACATTAATATTTTGTTCTTTTTTGGGTGGGGTTGTATGTGAGGAAATTATATTCCAAATCTTTTCTGGCACAGCAAGGGTCAAACCCCTCACTGCAGAGCCCTAATAAAGCTCTTCTCTGTAAAGCAGGACCCTGGACTGAGCTTCTAGAGGTGCCCAGCCCTCCACTCTCCTCCTCATCAGATGTTTATAGATGTTGATTTTCTCAGTTGTTTTCTGGACCCTGCAGCCTCTGAGTTCAGTCTGCGCTCACCCTTCCCATGCCCACCCCTGTGTTTGAAGCCAGGACTCCAAGGGGACTGTTCTCCATGCAAGTGTGAACAGCAAACAAATCAATGCAGCCACAAACAAGTGCACTTCCTTACAGGAACCTCAGTTCTGTGCTGAACAAACAGCCAGCCAGGGGCCCCTGCCCCACTTCAAGACCCCCAGCTGGTGGCAAGGCACAGCGTCTGCACCTGGATAGGATAATGAGGATCCCAAGACATTCAGGGTCCTTCCTGTACCAGTTCTCTTCCAACCTGGCCCCATCACAGGGAGCTGCTGTTGGGACCCAGATGTTGTGTGAAGAAACCTAAGCTCATCATGGTGAGAGAGTGAGAGCTGTTTCAGCCTCCTAGCCAAGCCTGCTGAGACCAATATATTTTGTTGTTGTTGTTGTTTTGGGGCCATAACTAGGTGATGCTCAGGTATCATTCCTGGTGGGATTGGGAGGACTGTGGGATGCTGGGGTTCAAACTCAACTCAGCCATGTGCAAGGCAAACTCCTTACCCACTATACTAGCTCCCTGTATTCCCCCTCACCCTCCTAGTCCAAGAAACTAGATTTGTGAATGAAACTATCTTGGGTGATCCAATCTCACTAACCATCTGATTGCAACTGAAACCAGCTGCATAACTTTGCAGAGCTCAGTGTCAAATGAAAACACAGGGTTCATTGTTCGAAAAAGGTAAAGTTTCAAGATAACAACAGAAGCGCATCAAAATAACTGTGTACTATTGAACCAATGTGCTCTCTAAGTGGGGAACTCTCAAACTGCCTAGCTTACACACAGCTTACACACCCGTAAGGCATCAATCTTCACCCTTCATGATATCATATGAAACAGAAGAACATCCCACCTGAGCCTTGGCTGAATTCCTGTCCTCCAGATATGTGAGCAAATAAAAAAGTGCTGTTTAAAGCACGGAGTTTGGGGGGTGGGAGTGGGGGTGGAGGGTTGTTACACAAGAGCAGAGAACGAAAACACATTGCATGGTCTCACTCGCGTAGAATGGGAACTCTATGATGTCAGAATCTCATGGGCTAATACTAACGCCAGATGATAACGCTTGTTAACTAAATGAATGAATCTTTGAAGATGAAGACAGTTTTCAGTAAACCGGGCTGCAGTCTAGTACTTGCCATTCCAATTTTCCTGGGTGATGCTACCCTATTGAATACAAGGACAGGACCCCTATTGCTTGGCTTTTTCCTTTGGGAAATCAGCATGGAGGAACATAGAAAGGTCTTTGGAATCCGACAGGTTGAGGAGTGCACACTGGGCTTGTGCAAATTAATATGGTAAGTGGGGATTTCTAACCACCTCCTCAGTCACCCCCCCACTCCTCCCCATCCTTCCTTTCCCAGAAAATGGTATTTTATTTTGTCCTGGCTATCATACAAAAAAACTTGGAATCATTCTTGAATTCACTCTTTTTCTCTCCCTCACGTTAAATCCATCTTCTTGATTCTCTTAAGGCTCCCTCTTCAAAATGTAGCCAGGCAGGCCTCGCCTAGAATCCTGCTGAGGGTAAGGTCTCTGCTGTCTTGCTCCAGTTACCGCAGTTTCAACCTCTCCACTCCCCTGCTCATCTGCTGTCTTCCACCCAGCAGCCAGAGGGATTCTAGAAAGCAGGAACAGCTCAGGTCACTCTTACATGCAAGACCCCAGCTGTAAGGACCAGGTAAAGCGTTCTACTCTGTGTTTCTCTAATCTCATTTACTCTGTCCGGCACTGGCCTTCTGGTTCTCTCTTTCTTTTTTTTTTCTTTTTTGCTTTTGGGGTCACACCCAGCAGTGCACAGGAATTACTCCTGGCTCATGCACTCAGGAATTACTCCTGGCGGTGCTTGGGGACCATACGGGATGCTGGGAATCGAACCTGGGTTGGCCGTGTGCAAGGCAAACGCCCTATCTGCTGTGCTATCCCTCCAGCCCCCTTCTGGTTCTTTCTTGGCCAGGTACACTTCTGCTCAATGTCTTTGTTTTCGCCGTTCTTTCTGCCTGAAATTCTTGAACTTCAAAAAATGTCATCTTTTTAAGGAAACCTTCTCTGACCCAATTACCTTGGCATTAGCCTTCCTTATTACTAAGTATGTCCTGATTTTCATCTGTAGCACTTTTTACTACTTAGCATGCATAATTTACTTACTTAATTTTATTATTTCTAAAATAATGTAAACTCTTCAAGGGCAGAGATTTTTATTTATTTATTTTTAAATATTTTAAATGTAGGAGTACTGCTATTTATTCAGCCACTGATTAGCTGATTTAATTGTGCATGAACTCCACCTTACTTTTTTTTCATTTTTTATAATTTTATTTATTGAATCACTGTGAGAGCAGTTAC
>JAOXYA010122286.1:0-10444 GCA_028565675.1 Sorex palustris
TCTGAGAGAGAGAGAGAGAGAGAGAGAGAATAAAAGCAAAAGTGCCAGCCATAGAAGCAGGCAGGGGAGGGGATGATGGGAAGGAAACTGGGGACAATGGTGCTGGGAAATGTACGCTGGGTGGAGGGATGGGTGTTGGAATTATGTATAACTGAAATACAACCATGAACAGTTTTGTAATGGTCTATCTCGCAGTGATTCAATAAAAAATGTTAAAAAAAGGATGGGGGTAAATTTTCTACCATAGAAGAAATATTTGAATTAAAATAATTCAATATAATAAAAACTAATATATCACACTATTCCTTTAACTTTTTTTTAAATTTAGTGTACTGTAAACCAAAGCCAAAACTGTTGATAGAATTCTAGAGTTAAAATTGATTAGGTAACAGAGCTCCAATATTAAAATCAGTAAGTATAAAAATTCTATTTTTATATGAATTTTTAAAAAAATTTTATTACTGAAACACCATGAGGTACAGTTGTAGACTTACAAATTTTTGTGCTTGGATTTCAATTATCAATGATTGAGTAAAATCTTATATCTCTTCATAGGATTTGTTAAATCCTTATGTAAGAATTTACAAAACTGTTTGTTGCTAGTCGAATCTCCTGTGCTATTGTTTTTGTTTGATGAGCTGATATTCTCTGCAGAGCTGCCAAACTGTGAATAGTTTCAGGTACCCTGGAACTTAGGCTGAAAACTCTGGTGTCCTCTCAGAGTCATAAGTGGGCAGCCTTCTTCCCTATCCCCAAACTTCTGGAAGCCCTGGCAGCCATGTCCTTCTCCCACTGATGCCAGGAGAAGCATTTTGGTGCCAAAATGCTGCCACCATGCCAACTCATTCACCCAAACCATAGATACTGAGGTCTCTTGACCACATAGGCACATATGAGACAATCCCTAATTCCTCAATACTGAAATTCCAGTAGGAGCACACCAAATTAGATGGAACAATAACATAGAAGCCCACAAAATTCAACAAACAATATGTCACACTATTCTAAAATAACTGAACATTTAAATTAAATTTGTTATTCAGAATGCATTGTTAATAGCCACCATACTACTAAACAAATGTTAACTGAAGGGTAGAGGTATTATAGATTTTCTATTGAGTACCTAGGCAAAACCATGCCTCTGATAATACCACTTCCAGAACTAACTTCCTCTAAAATATGTGAAGTAATTATTTAATCTATGGAAAATTAAGATTTGTGGATTATAAATGAACAAATAAAAGATGATATTTATTAAGGATTTTGATACTCTTAAAAGATTTTTTAGTTGCAGACAATGAAATCTAATAGTAGTTAATTTAAAAATAAAAAAAACAGTTAAGATTTTGTAGCTGCTCCGAAAATTAGGACAGTTTCAAAAGAAAAGTCCCTGTTCCAAAATAGCTCTGATAACAAGAATTCAAACTGCCTAAGGACTGTGCTGATGCTACCCTTAAATTAATATCACACAGTCTCTTCTACCTCCTACACAACCTAAAATGATGCCCAATGCCCAGTCATTTCTCTCATATTTTTTTTCTGATCGAATTTTCATATGACTAATTTTCAATTTACTGGATGCCTAGGGAACTGGTAAATGTAACTTCTTGAATTTTACTTGCAAAGGAAATAGTCAAAAATGTTGAATGATCAAAACGACAGACAATCTATCCAAAAGTTTAATTAAATCCAAATGATTTATATCCCTCTTAATAATGATACTGAAAATTGGGGATCCTCATTGTATGTTGCTATGACTTGTCAACTGGGGAAATATTTTTTAAAGGTAATTTTGAGGTAGCAAAGAAAATTTTAAGTGCACAGTCCTATGCCTTTACTTCAAGGCATCAGTTCCACAGAAAAATAATCATACACGTTCTCCAAAGTGCTTAAATATGTTTGCTTAATTACTATTTGTAACTCTAGAAATAGCCACCATTAATTAAAGACTCAACTATATGCCAGGCATGGCACTAAGTAATTAACAGCTTCTACCTACTTAAACCATATTCAAACCTATGAGGTAAATAAAATAATTGTTCTTCTTTTATGGTGAGGAAGCCAACTGTTAGAGAGCTTAAGTAACTTACTGAACATTACCCAAATGGAAGATGATCTTAAATGTTCATCGATATGAAAAGACTCAGTACAATGTCTTAATCCCAACTTGGGAACTATGACAGAATCCATAGTTGATAAGGTTGGCCAACGTGGGGTTCAGCCTGAGCATTGCTTGATCCCCTGAGCAGGTCTGAGCATTGCTTGAGAGGACATGCCTCAAAAATTGCCATAGGAGGAAGAAAATAATAAATATTTGGGAGTGAAAAATATAGATCAGTGGGGCTAGAGTATATGGAATCCATGAAGGGGGCCTTGTGACCAAATGAGAGAAAACGTTATTTTTGCAGATGTCCATAAGTCAAGAATTTTGAGAAAAGGAAATTCCAATATACTTTATGGACTGGTCATTACTGGTTTGACCTTATCATAAGGTCTGTCAATGTGGCATAAGGCAGCAGGAAGTTAAAGTTAAGTCAGATGTGTTGGAAAGCACTTGACTAGTCACGGCTGATTTTGAAAATGAAAAAAGACTCAAACCAAGGAATGCAAGCATGTGAGGTGCTGGGAAAGAAAGGAAGAAAAATTCTCCCTTTGATCCTGCTGATGCTAAATTTTAGGCCATTGAGAATCATTTAAGGCTTCTGATTTGTAAACTACAAGATGATAAATTTCTGTTGATTTGCATTAACACCATATTTTCCTAACTTTTCACAACAGCAGTAAGAAACATACATGTATTAAAATTTTGATCAAAGTCTTTTTTTAGTCTTTTCTCTCCACATTCATTCATTCCCGTGTTTTTTGTGTGTTCTCATGTTGTAACTACCTTCTGCCAAAGATAGAAAAATTCAAAATTTTTTGCTTACCTTTTCTTCTGAACATCAGACTTACATCCAGCCACTAATTCCACAGCTCCAGTTGGAAATCCCAAGCTTTAATTTACAAATGCAAGTCTATACTTAATCTATACTCATTTTTGTCCATATCCCAGTTGAACAAATGAAAGTTACAATATTTCAGAGCAGAATTATAGAATCATTTTTGATACCTTCCCCTCCTTCTTTCTCTCATATTCAGTGTTTAATCTATCACCAAATTATATTTTAAAAATTTCTTAGCAATTCTAAGAGCTTGACCCTCTTTTTCAAAAATGGAATCACCATGAGATTGACCATCACAAAGCTATTCATGATTGGGTTTCAGTCATACAATGTTAGAATACCCATCCCTCCTCAAATTTTCAGCAAGTTGATATCATGGTGACATTGGACAATGGAGTCCAGTCAGGGACCTGGAAGATATTTTGGATTGTGGGAGAAAGTGGCTGCTTGGGTCTCTGTTTGGTTGAGCATTGGGTAAGCACTGGGCTACCCCGCTCCCCGTCTTTGCTGTCTCCATCTATCCCAGTCTGTTCCGTCTTATGCAAGTCCAAGATTTACTGCAGATTTTGATCTCTTTCGAATTTTATACGTGATTCTCTAAACCAAGGCCAGTAGAAGAGCTTACATGGTGGTGCTAGAGTTTGTTCATTGGGGTTACTACTGATGCTTCCGGGAGTACAGCAAGGTGGGAGGAGATAGCCCATCCCTACGCTAAAAAAGCCTTGAGATTTCAGTCACAAAAACCTCATATTTGAATTTTCAGCAGGTTAATATGTCAATGAGGTGAGGTTCTTCCTGACATTTGGAGTCCCGTGGGGGCATGGCAGCAATTTTTGATTGTGAGGACCAGGCATCTTTAATCTTCAACCCATCATTTGATATGAGTCATCAACTGAGTTACTGGATCACTAGTTTCCCTAAATTCATCTTTTCCTATGCATTCTATTCTTGAATTAGAAACCAGAGTATATACAAACACATAAAATCATCTAAGATTTTTCTCAGCCCTCACTATTAGCACCCATTTCACCTCTAAGTCTATAAGATCTGCCCCCACATCACCATCACCTTCCTAATCTCATCTTTTTTTCACTTTCCCTCTCTGTCTCAGATATGTTGCTCTTGTTTTTCCTCTCCCTGGAATGCTGTTCCAGTAGACATCTGTCTGTCACTTCCTGCAATCAAACACCACCTTCTTAGGAAAACCCATTCTGGTTAACCTATTGAAAAGTACTTACCTCCTTCCCTGCTACTGGTTCTCTTAGGCTTTCTGTCCTGCTCCAATTTTAACTTAAAATATTTTTCAATTGTAATATGTCCCATTTTCTGTTTGTAAATAATAACTTAAGTTCCAAAAGGCAGAACTTTTGTCTGTTTGTCAAATAGTTGTTAAATTTATCAAAATAGAGCACTCTGCAAAAACAGAATTAAGCTTGTCCTGAAACTGGTATTTATCACATAAATTCATGGTACTTTTAGAATAGAATCCATGTTAAAGTACATTACTGAACGTCAGATATGTGTTCTTTGAATAATTTGTGACTTTGGAATTGAAAAGTCTCTACCTTTGGTACAAGACATTCTTTACTGAAAAAAGGTCAACTTATTTTGATGGCTTAATGAGGCATTTTAATGTGTGGCCCACACAGAGTTCAGTTCTTTCAGAAATTGTCATCAGTACATTTTGTTTCCTGGACCCTCAAACTAAGTTCTGGGTATATAGAAATAAAGTTAGACTTTATTTCTACACTATTTTAAAGCTATATTGATGTAGGGTTTTACATTGTTTTTAAGCCACTAAAAAGTATGAATTGCAAAGTAATTGTTTATCAATTATTTATAGGCTAGTGCTTCAAGCTAAACAAAGCTATCCAATTTCCAGTTCAGGAAAAATTCCCAGAAAACAGTTTCATGCATTTTGAAAGGTTGGTCATATGTGTTCCAATGATACAGTTGTATCTTTATCTTGATCAATAACACTGTATTGCACTGTCCTCCAATTGTTCATCGATTTGCTCTAGCAGGCACCAGAAACATCTCACAACAAACCACGGGACTTGTTGTTACTGTTTTTGGCATACCAAATATGTCATGGGGAGCTTGCCCATCTTTGCTGTGCGGGCAAGATACTCTTGGTAGCTTGCCGGACTTTCCAAGAGGGGCGGAGGAACCCGGGTCGGCTGCATGCAAGGCAAATGCCCTACCCACGCACTGTTGCTTCAGCCCATCTTGATCAATTGCATAACCAAATCACTGAAATTTTCCAGCTGTTTTTCCTTTTCTAAGCAGACTATTTGGTATTCTCATTATGTAAAGTGAAAGTTGAAAAAAAAATCTATCCTTACTCTCTAGATATAGTTCTTTCTGGGATGGTTTAGGGAAGGCAATTATGGAATGATAGAAATATTCTTAAGAGAGGGGGTACCTATGTTACCTTACATTTAAGTTTTGTAAAAATGATTACTGTGGACTTATTCTTTGTGGTGTTTTTTCTCTCAGAATCTTTTACATTTATTTCATTTTTTCACCTTCAAATTCTGAAGTTCTTTACATTCATACTCTTAGGCTTCTTGTTCCTTAGCATCTCATATTGTAGTCATTTCAAGGTTTACCCACTCTATGTTGTATTTCTTTGTTATAACCAACTAATTCCTTGGATTGACGATGTCCACAGAACTATGTGGCAGATTTTTATAAGTGAGTACTCAACAGTGAATTCTTTGGTGGTTGATAAATGGATAGAAGGGAGGTGAGGGCCAGTGGGGATGGTACTGTTGACCAGGTAGGAGACATTTTATAGGGCGATATACCTGGATATTAGGTAACAGAGAACTATTATGATTCTATAAAATTTTGAAGTAAACAGAAACTTTTCCTTTTACTAGTACTAAAATGAGAGCTTAGAGACAAATTAGACTCAAATAAGGAAATAAGATTTTTGTTGAAAGATATTTTATTTTCACATGGAATAACAGGAGTTTGAAAAAAATTATAAGATCTTTCTATATTCTGAACATATATTGAACATAAAAACTAACAAAACAAAACAAAAATACAATCATGAAAATTCTGGTCTAGAACTCTGTGCAGTTCATTTTGTGTCAGGTAGTATAGTTATGGAAAAATACTCTTAGAGGGAAGTTAAATAGTCCCCAGTAATAAATAACCTCAACTAGTCATCTTCATATTATGTGACAGACACCACAGGTAGTTATTTCACTTCATTTTACAAGTGCCCTCTTAGAAACTGGACAAAGAGAGACAAAGCTATGTACTCTGTGTATAACTATGACTATGTATGACTATGACTACTAACTTGTAGACTCAGAATCTGACCTCCAATTTTTCTGAATCCAATACAAAAAACCTTCTTTCTTAATAGCATGCCATCTCTAATTTAAAAAAAAGTAATTACTAAAATTTTGGTGGTAAAAGGGTGTGATTTAAATCACTGGAATAACGCAAGCATTAAAACAGAGAGGCATGATTATATTAAGGGTCAATAACGATTGTTTAATTTAGTTGGTAGCAACCCTAATCTATCCAACCACTCTTTAATTTAGACAGAAAACCTTATTTCAACCTAGGAGAAAATTAATCCTGTCTTTTATTTCCCTTTATAATATCATCACCACTTGGGCCAAATAGTACAGTGGGTTGAGAGCTTGCCTTGTACATGGCCTTTCTGGGTTCAATCCCTGGCATCTCTACCACAGCCAGAAGTGATTCCTGCATGCAGAACTAGGGTTAAGCCCTAAACATCACCAAGAAACAAACCACAAATAAACAATAAAAAACAACAAAAAGAAATATTATCATACTTTTGGCAATTATATAAAAAATATAATCATACCAAATAACAAAGATATTACTTCAAAAATAATAAATATATTACTTTTACTATATGGATCCTAAAAATATATCTGACAGAGTTCAGAGTTAGTACCTCACTCAATTTTTTCTACTAACTACCGTTAGTAAATATCTCATAAGTGGGGAACTGAGGGTGAGATCATTCACCAAGATTTTCACAGTTAATGAAGACTAGACTTTTGGTTTGAACTGTCTCTACCTGATGCTGAAGTTCATCCCTTACTACACTGTATTAAATGATCCTTTTATATAGCTTACAGTTAATCCTGGGTCAATTAAAACTTGTGCACTGTATTAAATGATCCTTTTATATAGCTTACAGTTAATCCTGGGTCAATTAAAACTTGTGCAATGCTTCTTTTAAAATTTCTTCAGAGAAAGGTATTTTAAAAACGGTGTAGGTTTCATGGAGTGTCTAATGAACTTGGTTTTGTACATTTTGGCAAGGGAAAAAGTCCTAGCCACTAGGTATATCTGTCCTGCAAGTCAGAACTGTTCCACTAGGGGAAGTCTAATTGCTTAAGGGATTAGACAAGAAACAATGGATCATTTCCAAATAGTGTCCTGGAATTAATTAATTCCCTCTTTCCTCCCTGAAGATTTATTCTTTCTCTGGGATAGTCTGGCATGATTGAATAAACTAATGATTTCAGCACTTAATCCCCAATATATAGGTTCATTGTCCTTCCTATCCATCTACCCAACTAAGCTTGTATTACGTGTCAGATCATATATTGAATACTAAAGAGAAAGAGAAGGAAAGACATAAAATCTCCAGGATCCTGATCCCATGAAGTTTGCAGTCAAGGAAGGATGTCTATTATTAATTAATGAATCAGTCTATAGACACATATTAACATATTTTGATACAAAACTCTAATATATATGAGAATAATATAACAGCATGAAGGAATACAAAAAGCCTACACAGAATTAGCAGAGGCTTCACTGAGAAGAAAGAAAAGTTTGAGCTGAGATATGAAACTGGTAAATCAGGGTATCTTTACAGAACACACAGCTTGAAACAAGTGGAAATTGTGTCACCAGCCATCATGCTTTGTCTTGTTCTCATCAAGAACCCAAAACCCTCTAAAGATTGAAGACATGGTCATTGTATCACTGTATCACTGTCATCCTGTTGTTCATCGACTGCCTCGAGCAGGCCCCCATAACATCTCTTCGTCCTAGCCCTGAGCTTTTAAAAAGTGCCACATTCGAGGCTCTTTCAGGTCAGAAGAATGAGACCCATCATTGTTATTGGTTTCTTGCATATTGAATAAGCCACGGGGAGTTTGCCAGACTCTGCCATGTGGGCAGGATACTTTTGGTAGCCTGCCAGGTTCTCCAGAGTAAGAACTAGATAATAAGATGTTGCACGGTCACACTTGCGGCCACACGCTTCCGGGAACAGGGTTTTATAGTCTCTGGGTCTTGGCTGTTGATGGGATTAACCCCACCCTAATCCAGTGAATGCTACCAAAGATGCTTCTAACTCCTGCAGACCTTTAGTCCTAATCCCTATGCCTTGCACTTCCAAGTAGAATAAATATCTTTTTTTTGTTTTTTTGAAGGAGGTAGAGACCATAGGTATTAAAGTAGCACTGTAGCACTGTCCTTCAGTTGTTCATTGATTTGTTCGAACGGGCTCAGTAATGTCTCCATTGTGAGACTTGTTGTTACTATATTTGGCATACTGAATACGTCACAGGTAGCTTGTCAGGCTTTGCTGTGCGGTTGAGATACTCTCAGTAGCTTGCCGGGCTCTCCAGAGGGGCAGAGGAATTGAACCCGGCTCAACTGAGCCAGCTGTGCACAAGGCAAACACCCTACAGGTGTGCTATCGCTCCAGCGATATTACAGGTATTCCAGATATTACAGATATCCAGGTATTAAAGTGAAGTCCTAATTTCATACATTTCATACATTTTCTTATTTATTTTGGCTTTGGGTCCACACCCGGCTGTGCTCAGGTCTGACTCCTGGCTCTGCACTCAGGGATTACTCCTGGAGGGTCTCGGGGGACCAGATGTGGTTCTGGGCATCAAACCTGGGTCAGCTGCTTCCAAGGCAAATGCTCTGCCCACTATACTATCTCTCTAGTCCCTTTACTTGAATATGTTTTCATGAATGACATTTTTATCTTTCTAGACCTGATTCCAAATGATCTTTTAATAGCAATGTGTAGCAGCCAACATGATTTGTCTCCAGCCCATTTAAAAAAATGCTTCTATAATTTTGAGACCTTATGAGCAAAACAGAAAGAACCCAGCCTAGCAATGCTGGTCAATTAGGGTTTCAGCAGAGACAGGTTTTTTTTTTTTTCTACATAAGTCAAGGGTCTTTGGTGCCTTCCAGACGGCAGTGGGAAAGTAATAAAACAGTGAATTATGACTGGGTGGGAAATGAGCCTTTGCTCCTTGATGTTATTTCATCGGTAAGAGCCAAAGGGTTTCTCCTCATGGGAGATTGCTTTTACCATGTTTTCTTGCCACCCCCACCCAAACAGATGCAAGTTAACGCTTGCCAGAACTGACTGTTATCCCTGTTCAAACATCTAGGCGTGAGGACAGAGGGAGGGAAAGGAGGCCCCAAATATAAGCGAATTGGATTCACACTGTCATCAGGAGAGGATCAAGGAAAAATTTTCCCTACCATTAGGCCAGAAGGCTGGTCATGGGTCAAATGCTTCACGTCTTTAAAAAATGGTCTGCTTTACTTGGAGCTGCCTGGTCAATTAGGCTGCAGACCATCAGCATTACTGCACAGTAATCATTCTTCAAAAGAAATGCATATTTTGCCTGGTGATAAAATTTCTCAGGTTGAGTTTTTGAGTTCATGATCCAGCTTCGCTGCTGGTGGATTTGCACCTTTTGTTCTGACCACTCAGTGGACCAGAAGCTGATAAATCATCTTCCGGCTCCAAATGTCCAAACCCCCACCCCTGCCCAATGAAAGCAGTTTCCGTTGGGAGGTTCCTTCATGCATCTGTCTTGCCTCCCCAACACACATTCCCAATTTTGATTTTTCCCCCTCCCCAATTTGGTTGGTTGGTTTTGGGGCTATTCCCAGTGGTGCCCAGGACATATTTCTGGCCCTCTCTGCTCAGCGGTCACTCCTGGTGTTGCTTTGGGGACCACATGTGGTGCCAGGGATGGAACCTGTGTCAGGGTTGTACCAGGCAAGTGATTCTCCTACTATACTCTCTGGCTCTTCAACTGATGTCTTAGAAGCCAAAAAAAAATGGTATATTTCAAGTATTCATTCTCATATGTTTTATTGTTCTGTAATTATGAGTTAAGTCCGAGATGACAATCCTGGAGTTATTCCAAGCTGCTTATTTGGGGGTGAGCACTAAAAGATCTGGTACAAAATAGACATTCAATAAAAGCTTATGGAGCCCTGGTTTATGGTCTTTTAAACATTTCAATTTTCAATTATCAGAAGAAATAAGATGACTCTGGCATGTGACATGCTGATTGGAGAGCGCTCTGATATCAGTGAGCACTTTTTTTTTTGCTTTTTTGGGTCACCCTGGTGATGCACAGGGGTTATTCCTGGCTCTGCACTCAGGAATTACTTCTGGCGGTGCTCAGGGGACCAATATGGGATGCTGGGAATCGAACCCAGGT
>JAOXYA010122321.1:0-10443 GCA_028565675.1 Sorex palustris
GGTGGGGGTGGTGGGAGGGATACCCGGATCATTGGTGGTTGAGAATGGGCACTGGTGAAGGAATGGGTACTCAATCATTGTATGACAGAAATGTAAGCATGAAAATTTGTAAGTCTGCAATTGTACCACACGGTGATTCATGAAAGAAAAAAGAAAGAAAGAAAGAAAGAAAGAAAGAAAGAAAGTTAAAAAATAAAAATAAAAGAAAAAATCGGAACCTTGTGCCTTCAGAGAAGCATATCAGAGCAGGTTAAGTTACTGTTAAGTAATGGCTTCTGCTCTGCCATGCTGGTTGACCACAGACCCTCCTCCCTCCAGAAGCAGCCTCGGGGCATTCTGCCCGCTTTAACAGTGGGAGAGGGGGCCCCTCACCCTTCCACAACCAGCTGCTCCAGGTTCTCAGCAGCAGTGGCCAGGTGCTCAGGGAGAGAAGTCAACTGGTTGTATGACAGGTTCAACTGCCTCAGGGTGGGACACTTCCATGCAGGCTCCACCGAGGGGCCAATGTCATTGCGTGAGATGTCGAGAGTGGCCACACACTTCATCTTCAGCAAGTAGGAGGGGAACGAGGTAAATCTGTTACTGTGCAAGTCCAAATGTGTCAGACACTTCAGCATCTGGAAAGATGGAATTAAAATGTCAGAACGCACCAGGTAGTTAAGAATATAACGTTTACCTAGTATTTCTGCCTTCCTTAATGCTGGTAACTAAAATCATGAATATGTTTTTAAAAAACAAAACTGAAAACAGAATCCACAGGAGTACACTCATGTGTACACAGGAGTACAGATCAGCACACTGATTAGCTGGTCAACCTCTGCCACACAATGAAGCGGCTAGTCTTTGCAGTGTGGCTCAGAGAGTCCAGAGGAGGTGCACACTGGTCTTCCTGGATGCCCTACTGTGTCTGGCCCTGTCAGGCCCTCTCTGGCTTCTCCTGCTTTAGCTGAGCAGCAGGTGGGTCCCAAGGTGTCCGTCTAAGTAGTCATCCCTAGAGCCTTACAGCATGGTGGCAGCGATCAGGGAGATGGAAACAGTTCCTGCCCTCAGGAGTTGGCAACTTCATGAGGACTGTACAGCCAGGATCGCCTCTAACTGGGCAAGCAGTAGTAATGTGGGCCAGGTGGGACCAGGCTAAGGAGGAGAGCCATGCTGCATGGGGACATCACACTATTTGGGTGACAAAGAGGCACTGGGGATACGGTGGGCAGTGGAGTTCCCTGCCCTTCCTCTGCCCACATATGCAAATGCAATGAGAGGACAGCACTGATGCTGACTTAATCATACTTCTGTCTCAAAGTTACTATACATTTTATAGGTTATAAAAAGGAAAAATATATTGCAACAAAACTAGTTCTTAAAAGTGGACATAATCCTTTATTAAATATTCAGTTCAGTTGAAATGGAGTTAAATAAGCACGTGAATTAAAATCATTTTGTCAGGGCAATAGTACAGTGGGTAGGGCATTTGCCTTGCATGCGGCTGACCCAAGTTTAATCCCCAGCATCCCATATGGTCCCACAAGCACACCAGGAGTAATTCCTGAGTGCAGAGCCAGGAGTAAGCCCTGAGAATCGCTGGGAGTGACCCCAAAAGCAAACAAATAAAATAAAATCATTTTGTTTTTGGTACATCTTCCTTGACTTCTTACCTAAAGTTCATGAAAGTGATGAATAAAGTTAATATTCAAAGAGCTAGTATATAGGGGCTGGAGTGATAGCAGAGTGGGGGGGGCATTTGCCTTGCACACAGCCGACCCGCATTCAATTCCCAGCATTCCATATGGTTCCCTGAACACTGCCAGGGGTAATTCCTGAGTGCAGAACCAGGAGTCACCCCTGTGACCCAAAAAGAAAAAAAAAGAGCTAGTATATCAGCAGGCTTATCTCTTAACTCTTGCAAAGGGAATTTTAAGCAAAAAGAAAGAATTTTAAATTCCATATAACTTAAAACTCAAAGAAAAGCTTTTGTGATGACTGAGTCTCCACATTTCGCAGACGAGAGAGTAAGATGTCCTTGTCCCAAAGCTGGCAGTTAAGCCAGAGCAGTGCCACCAAATCAGATTGCACATCTTGCTTTTCTCACTTAACCCTAGTGCTAACCAGAGGAAAGTGTGACCACATCTGCCTAACACAGATCAACTCTCCATCCCCACTGTCTCCGCCAGGGAGCCACAGGAATGGGGTTGCAACCCAGCACACAAGAGAGCCCTCTCTGCAAGCATCTCCTCCGGGAGTCGGTGCCACACGCAGAGCGCCCGGCGTGCCGATGTCACCTCGCACAGCTGGGCAGGGAAGCCGGTGAGCGCGTTCTGGTACAGCTCCAGCCTCCGCAGGTGCTCCAGGTGGCTGAGGAGCCCACACTTCTGGCTGAGGGCGTCGATGTCTCTCAGCTCATTTGCGGAAAGGTCCAGTGATGTGATATATTCTCTCTCAGAGGCCAGGGAAGAAGTGCTGTCAGAAGGCCTGGTGTTGGACTGAAGCTTCGATGACCCTTTGGTCAAAGACAGACACGGAAATGTAAGAATTCCTCTCACCCAGCAAGTGGCTGCCGACCACCCCCTCGCACCAAGCTCCCTCCCAGTGGAAACTCGGCAGCGAAGCGAACGACAGAGGCACATCCCAGGAGCAGAAACACCGTGAGCAACAACACGCAGTCAGAAAGCAGAGGGACTGAACAGCAGCTGATGGGGCTGGGTGGGCGCACACACATTTCAGGGAGCAAGAGGAAGGAAACAAGTGTCTTCTACCACATTGTAAAGGGTCAAATTTCTAGTCTCCGGTTGTGTCTCATTATTCTAGACTGTGGAAACACACTGGGAACAAACCATTTGATGGTCATATAGGAGGAAATAGAAAATTAGACACAAGAAAATCAGACAATCAGAGGAAATGGAACAAAGTGCAGCTATACACTACTCAAAACACCATTTACTTAGGTTACTTTGAAATACTTACTGAGTGAATCATCTGAAGATATTATTTTTCTTTTTCGCTTAAGTAAATTTTCATGATTCAAAAAGGGTTCCTATTCAACAAAAAGACATTTATAATAAAACCAATGTCCATTTTATGAGAGATTATTTTCTTGGAGTGAACAAATAGTACAGCGGGTGTCTGACCCAGATGCGATAGCCAGCACCCCATATGAACCCCCAAACCCCACCAGGATTGATCTTTGAGCACAAAGCCAGAAGTAAGCCCTAAGCACTAGCTGAATTAACCAAAACACAAAAACAATTTTTTTATCATTTTCCCTAGAAATTACTATAAGACCTAGAGTGTTTGTCAATTCTCGTGGGACCAGGCCCCACAGTAAAGGGCAGAGTGACATCAAGGGTTTCCAAGATTCCAGCCACAACCAGAACTTCAGTTCCCCAGAGAAGTCGGTAACACACACACACACACACACTGGAAGTTCACTGACCAATGAACTGGAATGCCTTTGTAGGTTTGGTGAGCAACGCTGCAAGGCAGGGTCTCGATAAAGTTCTCCCACACTGATTGAATTTGGCTTTTTTTTCATAAGAAATGAGCTTCCGCTTCCTATTTTTAAATCATAAAGGCAAATATAAGAAATATTAACTCAATCACAAGATGACGAATCATGGTTTTATCAAGATTAAATATTTTCATTCATGAAAATTGCCCAGTTCCTTTTCTGTAACATCTTTAAGTTATGTTGTCTTTTTATTTTCAAAATTCAACCGTAGTTTTCTTCATCCATGAAGTATATCAAATTGCTGAACAAGTGTCTGTGACAAAGATAAGCAGGAAAATAATACATCCCTCATTATTTCAAGGTGGGAAAGAGCCAACACATATGATAAAAAGCATACCAGATAGGAAACAACAAAAGTTTATGTACAAATCTTTAATGAGATTCTTTTGCTTCAGTCACGTTTTCTTACAAAATTTTCAAATCTCAAATTACACAGTGGACTCACACTATATTATTTGCGGGGGTTCCAGGGATCAAACCCAAGGCCTCAAACCTAGGAGGCATGAGCTCCCGCACTGAGCCATGTCCTGGGTCCCAGGGTCACACAGCAGCCTTGACTAAGTCTCAACTTAGCACTCTAGGGCTTCATTCATGGAATGAACACTAGAGAAAACAGAATGAACAGGCACAAGCTAAAATGGCCCCTATTTAAAAAAATAAATTAAATCAAAACTTGGGGCTGGAGAGGTAGAACAGTCAGAAGGTGGAGGGGCTGGAGCTATAGCACAGTGGGTAGGACGTTTGCCTTGCATGCGGCCGACCCAGGTTCGATCCCTGGCATCCCATATGGTCCGCTGAGCACCACCAATAGTAATTCCTGAGTGCATGAGCCAGGAGTAACCCCTGAGCACTGCTGGGTGTGACCCAAAAAGCAAAAAAAAAAAAGTAGGTGGAGGGGCAGGCTTTAGGGGCTCTCAAAGCACCAGGGCCCCAGGCTACCCACAGGAGGCCCAGCAGCAATGCAGAGGGTGTGTCCAGAGGGGGTTTCCCAGAAGCACAGCCCCCACAGTGCAGGGCCATGCGGAAAGAGAGTCCTGCCTGCAAGCTCAGCAGGTGCTCCCAACCCAAACTCACTTCCCTTGAGTTCTCAACAGGAGTCCAATCAAGTTTCACCTCAGTTGCTACCCATGGATGGCAGTGTGTCTGCTAAAACAAGAAGATTTTTCAAAGCAAATACCTTCACTATCCAGGTCATCACTTTGACCAAACACACTGTCCACAAAGGGTTCAGGAATGAAGGTCCAGTCATCGAGCTCGTCAAGGGCTTCAGAGCCAGGCCCTTCACTGACGGAGCCCATGCCCTCGGGCCCTCTGCTTCGAGCCTGGCAACCGAGCACCAGCCGGGCCAGCACAGACCCCATACCTACAGCAAAAGGCACACCACAACTTAGAAGTCAAATTTTACTCGAACAAATACAGATCACACCAAGGTCCCTTATACATGCTCATCTTTCTAGAGAATTCTTCATCTTTACTTTCAAATCCCTTTCCTATTGAGATACTAACTATAATTAGCTGGCAAAAAAATCACATTTTTGAAAATGATAAAAACTGGCACATTTTTGGCATGGTAAATAAAAGAAGTCTTTGTAAAACTAGGTTTGGGCTAAGAGCTGTAAGCACAGGTATACAAGGCAATACCTAAACTCCCTGAATGAGCCTCTGGGTGGGTGAGGGAGTGAGCACACAGGACTGTGAGGCAGGGAGAGGGAGGAAGGAGAAGAGGTGAGCACACAGGGTGGTAAGAGGGGACGGGCTGCTGGGTTCACAGGCAGAGAGTCTGAGAGTCAGAGGGTAGGGTCTGGGATACAGGGATCAGAGAGGTGGGGCTGGGGGTCCAGCTCAGAGCTAGCCTTGCACCTACAGGCCTGTGCTCCCCCTGAGCTTCCGCCCAGCTGAGCAAGCACGGCTTTCATGAAAGCCCGATGACAGAAAGGGATGGAAGAGGGTGGGCAGGCTAGGAGGTGGACAGTTTGGAAAGCTGCTGGGTGCTTGAGACTTTAAAGCTCACTCTGTGCAAGGAACGCCCGGCAGCCAGATGTGTTCATCCAGAGGGCAACCCTGCCCTTACTCTTGAGATACTCGTAAGCGGAACGCAAAATCTACTAGCCTTAAAGCACAAGCATCTATGTGCATGTTTACATGCTTATATGTACTTAAGCATAGCGGGGAAAGCACATGATCTGAAAAGGGAGAAGCTGGATTATTCTTATTTTCTTCCTTATGGATTTAATCCCTTTAAAAAGTTAGCATAGATCACTGATGCATGATGAGCAACAACACAAAGTCAGAGAGAATACAGGGGTTCGCTGTAGCACCCGAACTTGTTCCCAGCACCACGTGTGAATGTCACTGGGGGTTACCCTGCCGATCCCCAGCGTCAGGCCCCAGCACTGACTTCCAGCCCAGTGGGCCAACTCCTTCCAGGAGGGGCCCCAAGGCCCTAATCACCACTTTAGAGCACACCCCCCCACCACCACCACAGGAAAAAGAAAAGAAAGTGCAGGGCTGGGTTTATCCCCTCACCACAGGGCACCCAAGCACGGCCGGCGGCCCTGGTGACCCTCAGCACCCCTGGCACGGGACCACCCAGTCCTCACAGCTGGCCCTGGAAGAAATGAACTATGTAAAAGCATGGTCCCTGAGCAAGACCCCAGTTCTCTGCTCCACCTCTACAAAATACATTTCACTAAAATACAAAGAATTTAAATGTAACGCCATCTTCAAGCATTTTATAACAAGAAATATATCTAAAGTTGTGGCCACACTTTTTACTTCAGTGTAGCAAAGTGGAATACACCTTGCTGAAAACCGCTGACAAATGGGCAGGCTGTCCATCCTTACGTGTCTCACTCCCGGCACTGGGCACCCTGTCTGGGAACAGAGGGCCCAGCCACGCGGGCTCGAGCCTCCCCAGGCAGAAGCCACCCAGGCAGATGCTGCTGTTGGCCAGGTCCAGGGCAAGCCTCCGCAAGAGCAGGCTGACCACGGGGCCATCCCCCTTGCCCACGCTGATGGCCAGTGCAGCCCGGACGTCCTGCTCTCGGGAGCCACCATTGAGCAGCAGCTCCACCAGGCGGGGGCTGCCGGTCTTCTCACACACCTGTGACGGAAGAGATGGGGCTTGACTGAGCATCCCCTCACCCTCCACACAGATCCAGCAAGGAGGCAAGTGCAGCCTCAGAGTAAGTTAGAAATGATTAGCAGCACAAAGACTTTGCCACGAGTGTGGGCTCTGACGGGCACAGGAAGGCAGGGCAGCTCAAAGGTGAGCTGGACCCCGAGGCCCAGGAGTGCCTGCCTCCGGGCTGTGTTGCCCGCAGCTCCGGACACTGATGGTGCCTATCTCTGTTCTGCCCTCTCCACTGCAGGGAGCTGCACCCTGCACCCCACTCCTCGGAGATGCACCTAGGAACAGCAAGTCCATGTCAGACCAATATTCACCCTAGAAACCCTGAGGAGATCAGCTCTGCTTTGGCTCCAAAACTTCCTCACGTGTGCTCCTCTGGCACATGTACTTGTGTGCTCAGTATACCCAGCAGCAGCAATCAGAATTGATACTCAGTATTTGCTAAATGCAAGTAATTTCTGCCAGTCAGGGTAGATGCTTCAAACTTAATACGCCCACCCGTGCAAACTTCGACATTCAAGGACAAATAAATAGTACATTAACTCTGAAGATTGGGAAAAGAATAGAATAAAAGACTTTTTGTTCAAAAACATTTCCTTAAATTAAGAGAAGGGTGCAAAGCATTTTCTGCAGGAAGGCAGAGTAAGTGCATCAGGTCCTTTAAGGATTGCTGTTTTCCTAAAGAACTAACTCCAAGAGACAGTTTTTCCTCAGCTCAGTGACCTGAGTGTTACCGCAGTAACCTGCACACAACCTGCTCAGCTACCTGTAGACCACTGAAAACTTTCCAGACAACAAAAGAAAATATAGAAAAAATAACTGGGAAATGACCGAGACTAAACCATCTAGTGAGATGACACTGGAGAACAGTTCATATAAAGTGAGTGAGTTAGGGACACACTTTAAAAGATTATTCCTCAACTTAACAAGGTAGGTTAACATGTAAAATGAGGAATGATAGTGAATAATAGCTAAAGAACACACTTTCCTGTGAAATTCTGTGACTCTAAGCTCCTACTACAAATCACAAGCAGACGTGTCAAGATAAATAATTAGTAAATTCTGCAGTAAGAGAAGATGCCGTAAGAGCTATGAACAGCAGGACTATGGCAGCGAAAGGATGTGTGGTGTCGAATACTCACCTGGCAAATCAGAGGAGGGGTCTCCTTGATTCCACTGGTGTCGGCTCCCAGCAAGAGCAAACACTCAGCCATGACACTGTTGTCCTGCTCGCAGGCTCTCTCCAGCATCAAGCCCTTCAGCTCGTCCTCCGCACTCAGTTTTGCAAAGCACCTACAGCAGAGTCTCAGAAACTGAAAAGAGCAGAAGTGAGGAGCAGGGCCAGAGAAACACACTGCAATATTTAGCACGCAGGGGAATAACGATATGGAACCTGCTGGTCTTTTTGCTCCAGAATGCCAGAAGACATCTGATGGAAAATGACTGAATCAAATGAATGATGCAACAGCAGCTTGGAAAAAGGCGGCAGCAACTCCAGGATCTTCAGGATGGTCTGAAATCCCTGAAAGTGTGAGAGCAGGAACATCAACAATGGTCAAATAAATAAGCAGATAAAGCAGAGAGTTTGCCTGTGACAGTCAAAACTTGTGATGTTCACTTAACTAAATAAATTTATAGTTTGTTCTTGAAAGCAGCAATTTTTTTAAATGACTCTATAAATCGCCCCATTCTCTTATAGCCAAGAGCTACCACCATCTGGCCAAGCAGGAAGGGGCTTGACCCTCTAGCACTTGGCTTTTGAGATTCCTACCTGACGCCTGTCTGTGGAACGAAAGCCCCTTGTCAATAACACTTGTGAGTGAGGTTTTCCAGATAGTCAAAACTTTCCCAACAGTTTTGTGTTCTGAAACTTTTAACCTCAAGAGACAAACGTTCCTCCTAGATTTTACTTGTGAGTCATTAGAGAGCAGCTCTGAAGGCAGCCTGGGTTTGTGAGTTTGCCATAAACCATTATAAAATGAACTAGCGAGTTGCACCTCACCTCTCAGAACCACAGGTAGAGGTTCCGACAGACGTCTGTTCACCAGGTAACGCTGGGGGAATGTATGGATTTTGACTCTGGATTAGTTATCTTAGTGTTCAACAAAGGTCAACTGAACTTTTGAATTTTTATTATCATTAAAATATAATGATTATATTGTCTACATACTGAAAGCATTTTTTGAGCTTCAAGGATGAGAAGTTTCTACAGGTACCCACTTTTAGTGAAAGTGTTCTAAATTTCTGCAGGTCCAAGGAGACTGTGTTTCTCACCTCCCCTTGCATATAAAGGTAAGGTAAAGGCCCTCCCGTTGTTTGTCAATTTGCTCGAGCGGGCCCAGTAACGTCTCCATTGGAGACTTTGTTGATACTGTGTCTGGCATATCGAATACGTCACGGGGAGCTTGCCAGGCTCTGCCGTGCGGGCGAGACACTCTCGTTAGCTTGCCGGGCTCTCTGAGAGGGGCGGAGGAATCGAACCCAGCTCGGCCGGGCCAGCCACGTGCAAGGCAAATGCCCTACCACTGTGCTATCGCTCCAGCTATTATGATCATAATAAAGGCTATTATGATCACAAATATTCAGAAGTAACTGCTGAGTACTATGCTTAAAGCCAAGTGCTAAGTGCTTTTCACACAGTAGCTCATTTAATCTTTAATTTTACACAATTTCTTTCAGACATTTGTTTCCAGATGAGGTAAACCTAAGCTGAAAGGATTATAAGGCGAGAGCACACATTTTCACCGCAGGATGCCTGGGCTCATTCCCAGCACACAGGGTCCCTTGGTCCCGCCAAGGTCAACCACAAACATAGCCCCTTGATCACAGCCAACTGCCCCCCCACCAAAAAAAAAGTTTGAATAAGAAGATGTTATGTAAGTTATCTCATATTACACTATTGTTTAGTGAAGAAAGTAGGCATATTAGCAAAGACTATATAGAACTTATTCACGGTATCACTGTATCACTGTCATCCCGTTGTTCCGTGATTTACTCGAGCGGGCGCCAGTAACATCTCCACTCATCCCTGCCCTGAGATTTTAGCAGCCTTTCTCGTCTTTCCCAAAGCTGCCATACTGGAGGCTCTTTCAGGATCAGGGGAATGAGACCCATTATTGCTACTGTTTTTGGCATATCGAATATGCCACTGGTAGCTTGCCAGACTCTGCCAATAGAACATATTCGCATGTTAAAGTGACTGTCCTATCATCTTAACCAGAATTCAATACATCATTTGGGGGGGGGGGGTTAATTTGAGGCCACACTTAGGACTTACTCCTGGCTCTGCACTCAGGGATCACTCCTGGAAGGACTTACGGGGGCTATATATGGTACCAGGAATCAAACCCGGGTCAGCCACATGCAAAGCAAGCATCCTACCTTCTGTACTATCACTCCGGCCCCAACATTTCATTGTAAAATCTTTCCTCTTTTCTTTTTTTTTTTTTTTTGCAGTGTAAGGAATTAAACCCAGCATGTCACACAAACAAGGCAAGTACTCTACTACTGAGTTACACCCACAGACCTAAAACACTCTGTACTATGTAAGAACACTAGTATCAGAATAGAGAATTTTTTTTAAGTTGCATACACCCTTTACATAGAATATTCTAGTATAATTTACTAATTGCCTATTTTGTCTATTTCATCATTGCATGCCCGTTCCTCTAACTAGCCATTTCATGAACCTCCTCTACTCTTTTAAACACAATCAAACCCAATTTCTCATTAAAATATGAACCCATAATTCGTTCTTTATAAGATTGTTCTCAATCCAAGTCACTAAGAATTTATTGTAACCATAAAAAGC
>JAOXYA010122339.1:0-10443 GCA_028565675.1 Sorex palustris
TTTTCTTAAGTATTTTTACGTTGCATTTCTTTTTTTTTTTTTTTTTTTTTTTTTTTGCTTTATGGGTCACACCCGGCGATGCACCGGGGTTCCTCCTGGCTCTGCACTCAGGAACTACCCCTGGCAGTGCTCGGGGCCATATGGGTTGCTGGGTCCGCGTTATGCAAAGCAAACGTCCTACCCTCTGTGCTATTGCTCCAGCCCCAACATTGGGTATACTTTTCACTCCACTGTTGTAAAGTGGCTAATTTACAACATGGCTGTCACTTTTATAGTAACTTCCCTTTTAAAGTCCCAAAGTAACATGTAAACCCTAAAGCATAAACACCGAATTCCTAACAGGAGTTGTCTCAGAGCTGGAGTGATAGTACAGAAGGATGTTTGTCTTGCACGGGGACGACCCAGGTTCGATCCCCGGCTTTACATATGGTCCCTGCAGCAGGAGTAATTCCAGGAGTAATTCCTGAGGGCAGAGCCAGAAATAACTCCTGAGTACGCAGGCTGTGACACAAATGGCCCCGAAGGGTGGGGTGGGAGGGAGAAATTATGGAGTAGTCTCTACAATTAATTTTATAAGCAACAGGCTTTTTCCTATACCATAGGCAAACGATATCTTTTCCTAACATTTAATTTTTCGTAAGAATTTCTGAAGCGGACTGGAGCCACAGTGGGTAGGGCATTTGCCTTGCACGTCGCCAACCCGGGTTCGATTCCCAGCATCCCCTGATCACTGCCAGGAGCAATTCCTGAATGCAGAATCAGGAGTAACCCCTGTGCATAATTTAAGAAATTTAGTCTACTTAAATAAGTTCTAACATAGAATCTAACAGTAGAACTCACCTTACATATGTTTGCTTATGTTGGGACCACCTTTCGCTTACTCCCCACTCAGTTGCTAAGTGTGTCACTCTGAGTGAACGATCAGAGGATCATGCAGTGCCAGAAACCAGCCACCTGCATGCAGAATTTTCTATCTGGTAAAAATGTGATTTGTCACTAGAACAATACAATTCCAGCCTTTCGTACACTTGATGCCCTGGCAGAATTAATTACTGCCCTCATCTGCTGAGCGGGTGCACAAGCGGCTGCCTCTGGTTCCAGAATTAGAAGGAAACACCTGTTGTGTCTGCCCCTGGGCCTGTTTAAGGAAATCCTTTAGGTATTTTGAGACTTAATCCAAGACAGACCCTCTCTCTGCCAAATCCCCAATATAGCTCACTGTGCAGGGAACATCCGTGTATCCGATGACTTAAAACTAGACCCAAACTTAGAGAACACCCAATTACTTTCAAAGGAGCCTTTCTTATTTTCTTGTTTTCACCTCCACTTCTGAAACTTCCAGATCCTGCATCTGTTTGAAAAATGTTCACTTCAAGGAAGTCCTTTTCATCAAAGTGGAGAATTCAATTTATAGAGACTTATCATACAAGATGAAATAAAACATGCTTTTAGGTTAGCTATCATTAGGTTTAAAAAAATAACTTTTCAAAAAGTGTTAAGTAGTTGATGGGTGCTGGAGTGGTCGTACAGCAGGTAGGGTGCTGGTCTTGTAGTGGCCAACCCAGATTCAATTGCCCTGCACCCCATATGGTCTCCCGGTGCCTTAAAGGGTGATCCCTAAGCACAAAGCCAGGAGTAAGTCCTGAACACCTCTGGGTGTGACTAAAAATAAAGTAAAAAAAATTGTTTAAAGTTTTAAATAGTTTGGATCGAAATCTGAGTCAATGTTCTGGAGAAGCTAAGGAAATTAATCCAGCTCATCAAAAAAAAAATCAACCAACCTTTTTTTTCCCTTCTGTCTGCTATTACTAACCTCAAGCCTGTTTGTTCACTCAGACAAACACTATAGCTGCTAATTGGATGGACTTTTTATTTTAATGATCGATATTTCTGTCAGGGACTCTCCCCCCCCTCCAGTATCACTTTTCCCCAGTTTGGAATTATGCTATAATCTCAAGCATCCCTAATGGTCCCTGTTGCTGGTATTCAATTCTTGGGTAATCACCCCACCTAGTACAAGGTTAGCTGCATAATGAAATTGAAAAAGCAGAAGTGATGGCATGTGGCCTCTGAGATGAGGAGATAAGACACACTTTTGGCATTGGGTTGCTTGCTTCAACTCCCTTGCTCAGGTGACTCAGAGTGGAAGAAACATGACAGTGTGTCATAAACAAACTTAGACAAAGTCTCGGATTTTTTTTTAATTGGGGGTTTGTGATTTTTGGTGTGTGTGTGTTTGATCACACCCAGTGGTGCTGGTGCTCTAGTCGCTTCCTGAGAACATAAGACGCTAGGAATCAAACCAATCTTCCTGCATGCAACATGTGCACAAGAGCCCTTTGAGTCTCTCCTGGGCCCCAGGCTGGACTCAACTCCAACCTAACGAGGAACCCTGAGTTTGGAACCCCAGCTGGTCTCTGAGTTCTTAATATTGAAAGTCAGAGATTCTGACCTCAGAAACAGAACAAATGTGTGTTGGATTAAGCTGTTAAATTTTGGAGTAACCTGTTCGAAAGCAATAGATAAGTAATATGGGCAATGTGCTCATTGTTTTATCTTTACTGGGTAGATACCGAATAATGTCTAGTATTTTGTCTAGTAATGACATTATATTTTAATAATGCATGAAACTAATCACTACTGTTATATCCTTGATACATACTAGTTCTGTAGTAGACTAGCCAGTAAGTGTGATTTCTTTTTAACTAACAAAACCCTTAAAGTTACCGCATGATGGCTGGGCTTCATTGCCATGTAGCAAAAATATCCTTTCTCTAAAAATACAAATATTTTACTCCTACCCCCCAAAATCCTATTTCTGGACCTGAGCAATATTAAATGAATAGGGTGTTTGCCTTGCACACAGGCGACCCAGGTTCAATCCCCAACACCCTACATGGTCCCCTGAGCACCTCCAGGGGTGACTTCTGGGTCCAAAACCAGGAGTCACCCCTGAGCATCACCAGGTGTGACCCCCAAACAAACACAAACAGAAAACAAAAAAAAATCCTATTTAATGAAGAAAGATCATTTTCATTTGGATTCATTTTTCTAGGCTAGGAATATAGCTTAAGTGATAGAACATGTCTAGTGTGAGATCCCGGTTTGATTTCCATCACATCAAAAAAAATCTATTTTTCAAAGACTTGTAACTACATCTTGTCTTATCCTCACTCTATATTTTATGTAATATTCCCCTGAAAATTAATTAGCTAGAAATGTGGCCATCAACTTTGGACCACATTTCCCAACCTATACTGGAACTAAATGGGACCACATGGCTTTTTAAGGCCAATAGAATAAAAGCCAAACTCAAGGGGTTTAGTTTCCAGATCTTAGAGATTAAGCCTCTTCCCCACCCGACCGCTGCCTTTCCTACTTCCCAGTAGCCACTGAAACTAAGAGGCCTTTGATCATCAAAGACTGAGCTCTCTAAGAGATAACCCAAGCAAGGAGGGCCGGCAGACCTGTCGGCCCTGGGATCACCTCCAGATTGCTTTGTGAGAGAAAAATAAGCATCACTAACCATTTTTCTTGTCTTAGGACGTTCAATTAGGCTACATAGTCTAGCATATTTTTGTGTCACTTTAAGCGGATAGTTTTGGGAGCCCTGTTTCCTTTGCAAGAATTATATCCCAGAAGCTGGCAAGATGGTATAACAGAGAGGATATTTTCTGTACACTCAACCTGGCCCAGGTTCAATCCCCAGCACCCAGTATGGTCTCTGAACCACACCTGAAAAAAGAAAAATACATAGTTTTGTTCAACTTAGAATTTTAGTGAGGGTGCGTTTGGGGGGATTCTTCCAGCTCAGTGCTGAGTGGGAGTTAGGAGGTTATTCCAGAAGATTCTTGGAAGCCCTTGTGGTCCTGAGGAACTTGTAGGCAAAGCATGTGCTCGGTTCTTTGAGCCTCCTCCCTGGCCCACCAGGACAGAATCCCTTTATTTTTCTTTTTCCCTCCCCCACGCCCCACATCTTTGGGCCATAACCCCCTTCCCTCATGCTCCCCCGTCCCCTCCCTGACTCTGCACTCAGGGATCACTCCTGATAAGGTTCAGGGACCGTTCAGGGTACTGGGGCTCGAATCCAGGTCAGCTGCACGTCAGGCCGGCGCGTCATTCGCTGCTCTGTCTTGCCTACTCTGAGGAGAAAGTAGAGCGGTCTTTCCAGGTCTGATCTGATTGATCCACTGATGGTCCTGCCTGTCTGCACCCCCATCTTCCTCATGCGTCCAGAAGGGGCCTCTTCAGCAGGCACTTCTCAGTCTGATCTGCTTCAAAGGATTTGCAGACTCTTCCTCTGCAAGTGGTGACCCCCATCTCTTCCTTAAGGAAAGTTCTGGCTTCTTTTGTCACCTCTGTGTCACCTGAGTGACTGTTTCATTTCTTTATGTATTTGTTTGTTTGTTTGTTTTATTTGGGGGCCACACCCAGTAGTGCTCTGAGTCTGTGTGCAAGGATCACTCCTGGTAGTCTTGGGGACCATCTAGGATGTTAGGGCTCAAATCCAGGCCTGCTGCATGCTGGGCAAGCACTTTACACACTGTAAGTCCCCCAGAGTTTCATTCTTGAAAAACTAAAAACAAAAACTGAAAATAAAAACAACAACAACAACAACAAACACTGTCCTTCCGTTGTTCATCGATTTGCTCGAGCAGGCCCAGTAATATCTCCATTTTGAGACTTGTTGTTACTGTGTAGGCATATCAAATACGTCACGGATAGCTTGCCAGGCTTTGCTGTGAGGGCGAGATACTCTCGGTAGTTTGCCGGGCTCTCCGAGAGGGGCAGAGGAATCGAACCCAGCTTGGCCGGGCTGGCTGTGCGCAAGGCAAACACCTACCGTTGTGCTATCACTCCAGCCAATATAAAGATAAAAAATTAAAATTCATATAAAATTTTATATGAATTTTATTTCATATAAAATAATCAGCTAGGTTTTCTTTTCTTTTTTCTTTTTTCTTTTTGGGTCATACCCAGCGATGCTTAGGGGTTGCCCCTGGCTCTGCACTCAGACTCCTGGCAGTGCTTTGGGAACCATATTTTTTTCTTTTCCAAAAAAAAAAGAAAAAATCAAACCTGTGTTTGTCTCCTTGGTTAGCTCAACCCATATCTCTTTCCTAATTAGAAGTTTTCACTCATCTCAGTTTGAACATGTCATACTCGTTTTTCAACTGCTGGAACACCGCTTGGAAGCTTCCACACCCGAGAATAATTCATCTAAAATAATCGACTGAGTTTTCTTTTTCTCCCAGTATGTCACATATATTCATTTTCATTTTTATTTTATTTGGGGTCCATCCAGAATAGTGCTCAGGACCTACTACTGGTAGGACTCAGAGGACCACACAGGGCTGGGGATCTTGCACCTCACTGGGATATAGCACTTTGGCAAACTTAGCCATTCTTCTGGCGAGTTGAACCATTTTCAGTCATGTCAGCTCCAAGGGGCTGCTCGCAATCAGCTGTTTGTATGTCCTTTGGAATTCTATTTTTCTCTTAGGGGTCAAGCTTTCCTTACCTAACCCCTATTGTTGGCATAATTCTTTGTTGACCTTTTCCTGTGCAGAGTACTCGGTGGGTTCCGTCTCCTGATGGGACTCTGAGTGGGCATTCTCATCTGTTCTAGTTTATTTCATGCCCTCTGTTGTCCTTACATAACTAAATAAATATCCAGCATCTCCCATGGTTAGGGATACTCCGGAACCACCGCATGCTTGTCTGTTTGAACCGGAAGTGAAGAGTTTGGGTGGGTTGCTTGATTTGGGGGCCACTCATTGTTGGTGTTACTTGGGGGTCACTCCTGCTACACTGCTCCAGCTCACTCCCATGATACTGGGGATCCTATGGTCCCAACCTGGGCATCCGCGTGCATCGCATGTGCTCTCTCCCCTTGAGCTATGCCCCAGACCCTCAAAGGGAAGATTTTTAAAGGTTTGACTCAGAGGAGAGGAGCATCTAGTCTTGGTGCCAGTATGTTCCTGCTTCCTGTGGACAATTCAGACTTCTCTAGCTTCTGCGCCTCACTTAAGGATTGCATAGCCTTTGTTTCATCTGTCCTCCACCACTGCTCACTCTTTCCGGAAAAGGCAGCCAGCCCTTGCGTTTTCTTGGGGCAAGATGCTTCCCACCCATTCCCCAAGGTGTGATCCCAGCAACCTCGATTCCAGGGCAAAGCGCAGGGCTCAAGACTGGCCAGTTAGAGGCTTGACCTTGGATTTTCCTGAATTTGAGTTTAAAAATAAGTCCTTTTCTCTCTGGCGCTAGCTAGCCTTCTAGGAAAAGGTAAAGATCATGATCTTCAGTCTAAGATCGTGAAGCTGAGCTTCAGAAGGAAAGAAGCAACAAGAGGAAAGATTATTTGTGGAGCTAGAGAGCTAGTACTGGAGTTATCAGGAGCACAAATGCACCTCTGTCCTTGTCAGAACTTAGTTGAATCATCCAGTTGCTTCCCCCGCCTCAGCTAACCTACTTTAAATTAGGTTTCTGTCATTTAGAATTAAGAGTTTAAAAGTGTTATCTTTCCTGAGGATCCATGGCAATGTTCTTCCTTCTAGTCTGTAATTCCTTCAACACATTTCATCTGTACTCACCATTTGCTACTTAATTATATATGTGCCGTCCCCCTTAACTGTCCAATTTCACGTCTGTAGCTAGCAGTACATAATGGTGTGTTTTGTGCCTATCCATCTTGATTGGGCCCATTAGATACTAATCTGCATCCATCACTCTGCATGGCTTACTGATTTCAGTGGTGGATGGGAATTTCTCAGGACTGCAGACCTGGGTATCTGTCTATTGTGGGTATCTAAACATTGGTTTCCCTATATTACAGTAAACGATGCCGAATCAATAGTTAAATAATACTGTCATAACAATCGCCTTTATACTGTATCCTTTGTATTGGGCTTTTATTAGTTTATCATTGTAGAATTTCAGAAACATTGCTGCACAACTCCTCGGTGGTTTTGTCTATTTTATTTGGTTTGGGGGCCACACCCAGCGATGCTCAGATGTTATCCCTGGCTCTGCACTCAGGAATTATGCCCGGTGGTGCTCAGAGGACCATATGGGGTGCCGAGGATTGAACTTGGATCAGCTACGTGCAAAGCAAACACCCTACCTGCTGTGCTATCACTCTGTCTGGCCTCCACCTTCACAGTTGTGTGAGTCTAGGCGTTAGCGTTCTTAGATTTTTGACAGGTTGTTGTTTGTTCGTTTCCTTATAGTTTTGTTTGGTTTTGGTTTTGGAGTCACCGGTGGTACTCAGGACTCACTCCTGCCTCTGCTATCAGAAACCACTTCTGGTGGGGCCCTAACCATAGCTTCTTTATCTAGTTTGTCATTGAGCACTGGGGTTCAGTATAGGTTTTGGCATAGTCGTATTCTTTTTTTTTTAATGAACATTTTGTTTGATTCAAGAAACAATTTCATGTGTAGTATGCTACATATTGCACATTCTATAGCATACTGCACACGAATTTGTAGTATGCTACACATGGGACATTGTGAAGACATTTTTTAATTTTTTCTTTAAAAGTTCTAATATATTGACTTCAACTAGGGATCTTCCTTTAATGTTTGAGGACTGGTGGGGTCAGTCAAGTGACCTTTAATGCTTTTTTATTTTGTAACAAAGAGAAGACCTACACTCAGTTGAAACAAAATCCGTGATCATATAAAGTTTTTATTCCTCCCTCACCCCAAAATATAAAACAGATAGAAGTAGACCCAGCAGTTATTCCTAGTTTTTTTCTAAATTTTCCTAGGGTGGATAGTGGGGCAATGCTTAGGGTTTACTCCTGGCTTTGTGCTCAGGGCTCATTCCTGGTTGTGTTTGTGTGTGTATGTGTGTGTATGTGTGTGTGTACACACATATAAAAATATATATATGTATACACACACACACACACATATACAGGCTGAGCCCAAGTACCTTATCCCCTGTACTATCTCTCTGGCCCCCGGTCACATGGAATTATTTTTGGTGGTGTGGGGGTGGGGTGGGGAGCCCACTCCTGGCAACAGTGGTGACTGGCCACTGGGGGGACCCTGCAGTGCTGGAGCTAGAGCCCAGTGCTCCTACTTGCAAAGCCTGTGCCCCATGTCACCAGCCCTGGTTGCTCCTCAGACATATTACCAGCTCTGCTCTGAGTCCTAATAACCTCTGACCAAATGATCATCGTCTTTGATTTGTTATTACATTTTGCTACATCTGCTGTAGGCAGGTAGACAGGGAAAGGCCCTCAGCAATGAGACTTAGGTCAGCAAAGGTTCTGGGAGGAAAATTCTAAGACAGATCCACCCTGTGGAAACAGAAACAGAAAACAGAGACCTGGTAAAACCTTCAGCAGCAGGCCCTGGAGAGATTGGACCCCTCCCCAGGAAGTTACTCAAACCTTCCAACCTCTCCCTTAATCCAATTAACTTTAGTGATTCAGCCCCAGAAGACTCCAGAAATGTTCTGGATCAAGACAACCCGAGAAAAGCCTATAAAAGTCACCTTGAACAAAGGAAGGGCGCACATCTGCTGCCCGAGCCCGTGTGCTGCTTGCACCCGCGTGGCCGAGTACATGCGGTGCCTGAGCACATGTATCGCCCACATCTCCCCTCCTGAGATGTGTACTTTCATGCTACGTGTCTAATGCTGGGATGTGTATAGGGGCTCTTTCCCCCTTGGAGAAGCCCAGCGTTCTCTCTCTCTCTCTCTCTCTCTCTCTCTCTCTCTCTCTCTCTCCCTCTCTCTCTCCTTCTTCCCTTTCTCTCTCTTCTCTCTCACTCTCGCTCTCTCTCTTCTCTCTCACTCTCGCTCTCTTTCACTCTCTCTTTCACTCTCTCTTGCTCGCTCGCTCTCTCTCTCCCCTCACTCTCTCCCCTCCACACCTTCAAAAACCCTCCAAATAAAATCTGTTTTACTTCACTACTTGTCTAGTCCTGAAATTCTTTTCTGCGAGCGAGGCAAGAACCCAGTAACCCTGGGTCCCAGGTGGCAGAGGCAGATGGAGAGAAAGTGACCGTCTTTCTCTCCTCCCGACTCACATGAGCCACACATGGGTTCCACCTACATAACATCTGTAAAAGAAATTTTCCAATTTAATATCCAACGAGGTGTATTCATTAAGAAAAAAAAATACCAAGGCTGGAGAGATAGAACAGCAGGCAGGACACTTGTTTTCTGCACGTGGCCAACCCAGGTGCAATCCCGAGCATCTCCTATGGTTTCTGGAGGCCACCAGGGATGACCCTGACACAGAGCCAGGAGGAAGCTCAGGACGCTGCTGGGTGTGCCCCTGCCCTCCAAAAAACGCACAGAACAGCAGTTTCTCAATAATGAACAGAACTCTGGGAGTGAGGTTATTAGATTTTTAGGTCACTAGTCTAAAGTACTTTTCATTGTAAAGATTTTTCTTGGTTAGCCGAAGCAATCAATTTCTTTGTTTTCCTAAGCTATTTTGAGCAATTATCCATTAAAAAAAAAGTACTGACTGGAGTTTTTATTGTTAGTTTTTTTTGAAGGACTATTATTGATGTAAATAACATAATTGCAATTCATTTGCTGTAGTTAGCGAATATGAGCACACATCTGTTCAGGGAGAGAAGCTTAAAAAGATCAAGCAGGCCAAACTGCAGACAGGCAGTGAGGAAATGTTTCAGTAGCTGTAGTTAAGATGTCAAAACAGAGAGACAAAAAGCAAAAACATTTGTTATGTCAAGTTGTTGTGCCCAGTATGGCAAATAACTGATTTGGAGTTATTATCACCCAAGATACTGTTTTGTTTGTCTTTGTCTTCTGGCTGAAATCACAACTTAGCCAGAATGCAAAGACTAATTGTGTACCAATAAAGAAACAGCAAGAATAAAAGTCTTCACTTCGAAAAGCGTCATACATAAAGCTGGACAAATTAAATCAGGCCTCACTGAATGTAGAATTTGAGCCTAGAACCCAAGCAGTGAAAGGACTTTTTTTTTTTTTTTGCTTTTTGGGTCACACCCAGCGACGCTCAGGGGTTACTCCTGGCTCATGCACTCAGGAATTACTCCTGGAAGTGCTCGGGGAACCATATGGGATGCTGGGAATCAAACCTGGTTGGCCGCGTGCAAGGCAAACGCCCTACCCGCTGTGCTATCGCTCCAGCCTCTTATTTTATTTTTTAAATTTATTTTTATAAAGTTGTTCACAGTAATTTATTACATTCAATATTCCAACACCAAATTCCACCACCATTTCACCTTCCCACCGCCGTTACTTCAAATTTTCCCAACCCCCATTCAAGCCTGCCCCAACAGTAAGACCTAAGTGATTTATTTTGTGTGGCTTGTTGTGAATAATCTTCTAAAAAAAAAGATCAAAATAAGTTTTTTTTTTTTTTTTTTGCTTTTTTGGGTCACACCCGGCGATGCTCAGGGGTTACTCCTGGCTTTGCACTCAGGAATCACTCCTGG
>JAOXYA010122383.1:0-10442 GCA_028565675.1 Sorex palustris
AAGGAAGCGAGGGAGGGAGGGAGGGGGAAGGAGGGAGAAGGGTGGAAGGAAAGAAGGGTGGGAGGAAGGAGGGAAGAAGGGAAGAAGGGAAGAAAAAAAGAATAGAGGATATGCCCAAGCCTTTGTGGAATGCCCAGAAACCTGTGAAAATGAAGTGACAGGACTTTTTAAAGTGAGATAGTAATTCTCTGCAATTGGGAAGCAAAGCAAACCAGCACCTCTTAGGCCAAGGAAAGGACAATGTCCCATTGTTTCTAAGAAGGGCAGGACCAGAATAGCCATCCCACATTTTTCAGCATCAAAAAGAAAATGTTCCTTTCTAGGCTTATCATCAAGAGAGGTCGAGCATGCCTCGGAGAGCAACTCACTCAGTGCTCCTGAAGGCAAGTGGTTGTGAGTGTCCATGCCCCACACACTGCTCACTGCACACTCTCTCTTAAGGCAAGGATGCTTGCCTTGCTGCTGGTTGCAAATGCCTCTCCCCACCAGGACATCAGCTCCCAATCAGTACCTCTCATCAGATGAGCAACACTGTTCACCTTTTGTGGTGCGAAGGATGACCAGTAAAGTATAAACAGCAGCCTGGCACACACTGGTAGTATAATAAATAGCTTCTGCCATTCACTTCTCACCTGGATACCCGAGGATTAAGCATCAAGCTTACTGTACAAGAATTAAAAATAAATGTTAGCCGTTCCAGGGCTGCTTAAACAGTAATAACTGCTAGTACAAACCCCTTAAATTTAGACATGGAGAAGGAGTACAGCAGGTAGGATGCTTGCCTTGCACGCAGCTGACCTGGGTTTGATCCCCAACATGTCATTGGCTCCCCGAGCACAGCCAGGAGTAATTCCTGAGTGCAGAGCTGAGAGTATCGACTGCTGAGCATTGCTGGGTATCAAAACCAAAAATGTGAAAAGAAAAAGAAAGAAAGAAAGACAGACAGACAGGAAGGCAGGCAGGCAGGCAAGCATTTAAGTTTTGAAGTCTGTGTTAAACTGTCTATCTAGGTAATGTTCCAGGATACCAGCCTCATTTTTCATACTATATTCAATCACCACTTTGTTGAGTTCCAAATGAAACACTATTCCATTTAAACCTCTAGGAACTGAAATCTAAGGCTGGGGTTACAATCTGGACATTCTACCCTTTGGGGAACGTGGAGTTAAAAGTCAGTGAGTACTCTCACAGGCCATTTTAGCAATAAAATCCTAATATTTTATGATGAGGAGTTTCTTATTTCCCTCTCCAAGGCTTCTGTTCTGAAGTTCCTATTATTATACACTGCGATTACAAAAGCTGAGCCGGAACATGAAGTACCAGGATGAGTTCTTTTCAAAAATCTGCAGTGTTTCTTATGAGATTTTGAAAAAAGACCTGACTTATTGGTAAGGTAGCTGGCTACCAAAAGGAATTTGAGCTGGTTCTGACACACTCTTAGTGCCAGAGGTTTTAACTGGCTACCGCTGGTTTGGGCAGGTATTGGCTGATGGGTGCTACTACAAGACCACCTGAGTCCCTTACCCCCCCAAAAAACAAAAGGGAAGTGAGCCAGATGTGATCTCCATCTAGGTCACACGTGAGGCAGAGTCTGCCTGCCGTGTTAAGAGGACCTTTTCAAAGCAGCCATCACGTGAGCTCTTGAAAGCACTGGGTTATGGCTTCAGTACCACGCTCCAATGGACTAAGCTGCCCCCCTAGTCTCTTCCTCTTTAGGACTCAGGAATTCAAAGCCTCAGCTTCAACTTTTTACTCCCAGGGATAACCATAGCTGCAGGGTTCCTATGACAGACACAGGAGAACCTCATTCCCCTCAGTTTGGTCACCTTTATATTCCTCGTAGTGGCCCAGCTTTGTAGAAAGGTCTGATGAAGCACTGGGATCTCACTGTGTTTACATTACCATGGTTACCTACCCCTGCCAGTATGAGGTCACTTCCTCCTGACTTAAGAGTCTAGAAGAAGCTATCAGAATCAAAGGAATTGTGGGCTGATGGTCTTTCATATTCCCCCGTCATTAGTGAAGGGTGCTAAGTCACAGCCAGTTAATAGCAGCAGAACCCTGAGAATGCTAGTGAAAAGGCATATGGATTACATTTCCCTGAAGGTTCTTCCAACTTTTGTTTGTTTGGGGGCAACACCTGGAATATTCCTGGTGGTGCTATGGGGATCATATGGGATGCTGTGGATGGAACCCAAACTGACTGTAGGCAAGGCAAGTGTCCTACCCACTGTCCTGTCTCCGACCTTCCAAAGTGCCCTTCTGTACAAAAAATTCTGGATCCTGGGTGTCTTAACCCTTAGGAACAGAAAGGAGAACCACAAGTATGAAAATGCAAGAAAACGCTATTCACTTTGCTAAGGAGACATAAGGCATTATGAGTCTCCATTCTTTTTAAAGCAATTAAGATAAAAGGAGAGAAAGAGATTAAAAATGTAGGTTTCCTAAGAGCAGAAACCTCCTGAGGACTGTTCATTGCTTGAAGGGCTTGCAGAATGGGAAGGACAAGAAGAACATTAAGGTAGTGTAGATGAGGAAGTCGCTGTGCCCAAACACTTCTTTGAACCCCATCTCCTCCCACTCCCGCTCCATTGGACAGCAAATGCTTAGGAAGGTCCATTAACTCCTTCCTGTCCATCATGATCAGGCTTGGGGTTTAAGATCACGGCTGCATGCCTGCAAGAAACACGACCCCGACCCCCACCTCCAGCCTTCTCTGGCTGGAGTCTTTCAGGACTGAAGCTGGTACTGAGGAACGTGGAATCTCATGAAAAGCCCAAAATTCCCCTATCCATTGTCACATGTGACTTTGTGCGTGTGTGTGTGTGTGTGTGTGTGTGTGTGTGTGTGTGTGTGTCTAGAAACAAGTCTAGAAACTTCAGCCAAGGTGCCGAGAGGGATCTGGAGTGAGCGGCTGAGAACTTGGGGGGTCTTTTGAGAAGTGTGGTCTTTAAATCCCTAGCCCTGGGATTACACTGGCACTAAATAAACAACTGTGACTGTTTATTCTGTCCACAAAACAAAACAGAACTTAAACAGAAGTTATATTTAGTGAAAACTCATTTGACATTCATCCCTATAAAATTTTGTATGCATCATATTACAGAATTCCAAGAGGCCTTTTAAAAGACTTCAATGCCTGCCCTTTGTCTTCTGAGTCAAGGGGTGGGGGGGGAGGAATCAATTACTACTTTGAGTCCTGAAGGACCGACCTTTCTCTCTCCTGCCTGTGAAAAACAAGACAAAACAAATGCATAAAGAAGTCATTTCCAATGACCTGTTCATAAGTAAACCCGTAAGTGGAATATGAACTAACACTCAGGGTACTGGTTTCACATGTATGTTTGAAGTTTTAGGACCTCTGACACAACTTTCAAAGCCTACCTCCCTCTTCCTCTTCCTCCTCCACCTCCTCCTCGTCTTCTCTCAGCAGCTTGCCGATGGAATTGTACCACTTGAATTGTGGTTCCGGGATACCATAGACGCTGCAGTTAATCAAGGCACTGTTCCCCTCCTTGACTATGATGTGGTCAGTTCTGGCGACGATGACGGGCGCAGAGCCATTTAAAGTGCTGTTAATCACGCCCTCGGCAGGGGTGAGAGTGGATACTAGAATTAAGAAGGGCACCGAAGGTAGAAAGCACACGGGCAGACGATTCTTCAATCGACCCATCGTCATTGCTGGCTGGGTAAGGCAGCAGAGGGGGTTGGCCCACGGGCTCTGCAATCAGACAGCACCCGGCTCAGAGCCCACCATGGGTCACACGTGCCCTGGGTCCACTGAGTTGGCTTCTGGCGAAGAACCTGCTAGAAGGAAAGAAGAAAGGATCTCAGCAGGGCATCCATGCCTTATCTGTGGTGGTGTCAAAGCCCGAACTCAGCCCTTCAAACAGGAAGCACCAGCTTCACCACGAACTACACACCCAGACCACAGTATGCATATTTTTAAAAATATTATTTATGGGTCACAGTGATACAGAGGATAAGACAGTGGGTTGGGAACTTGCTTTGCACGTGACTGGCCCAGGTTTGATCCCTGGTACCCTGTATAGACCCCGAGGCCCGCGAGGAGTGATCCAACGACGAAAACCAAAATGTCTTATTCATGAAGATCAGGAATGTATCTCAGTGGCTACATGTGTGAGGAGCTGAGTTTAATTTCTGACAGATCAACTATCTAGATACATATGTAGATAACATGCATGTATAATAAACATATATTGGGCTGGAGCAATAGCACAGCAGGTAGAGCGTTTGCCTTGCACATGGCCAGCCCGGGTTCGATTCCCAGAATCCCACATGGTCCCCTGAGCACCACCAGGAGTAATTCCTGACTGCATAAGCCAAGTATAACCCCTGTGCATTGCCGGGTGTGACCAAAAAGACCCCCCCAAAGAAACCTAAATAATATACATATACTGAATATATAATGAAATTCTAAAAACCCAGTTAAAATACAAACCTATTGAATTTAAGCAATATATAAATTCAGTTGTTCCAAACACTAAATGGTACTTTTCACAGACTCATATTTTACAATATATAAAAGATAGGGGCTTAGAGCTGGAGCAATAGCACAGAGGGTAGGACATTTGCCTTGCACGTAGCTGACTCGGGTTCGATTCCAGCATCCATATGGTCCCCTGAGCACTGCCAGGAGTAATTCCTGAATGGTGAGCCAGGAGTAACCCCTATGCATCTCCGGGTGTGACCCAAAGAGGAAAAAAAAAAGATAGGAGCAATAGCACAGCAGGTAGGGGACTTGCCTTGTACATAGCTGCCCCAGGTTCGATGTTCAGCCCACAGCTAAGGTCGGAGGCAGGGCTGAGACCCTTCGGTGGGGCTCCAGTAGTTTGGGTGTTCCAGGGGACGAGGGATGGATTCTCTCCCCCATAACTTTATGCTACTGTAAATTAGGGGGTATGCTTCTTGGGGTTCCTTCACAGCTCAGCCAGTTCACCAGTTTCGGAGGTGCCATAGCAGGAAAGAGGTGCATGTGGGGTGGGGCTGACTTCCTGGGTGTTCCTGGCTGCAACCTTGCTGGCAGCCTACAGGGTTCCAGGGCACCAAGGGGTAAAGCTTCCCTCCAGCAAGAAAGGGGTTCGTGCTGGGACACAGAGGGTTCACCGGCTCCTTCACAGTAGCCAGGCTGGCTGTCTCTGGGTTTGGGGGTGCAGTGGGGCTAGAGGTTGCCTTGTGGTGTAAAAGTTCTAATTCATCTGTTCAACCTGTTCTGTATCCCAGCACCCCATCTATGCTACCCCGGTGCCCTCCTGGGCTGCTCAGGAAATAAATACCTGGGGGTTCTGCCTCCCTTAATACTGTTTGGATTCGTTTGGTTCTTTCCTCCCGGAGGCTGCCTTGGCTTCCTCTCCCTGGTGTCCTTTCTACAAATGGTGTGGATGCCCCTGTCTCTCTCCTGTGCCCCAGCTTCCCTCTGCAACTCTAAACCCGGTGCTGTTCCTTTCTGTAGCCACCTTAGAAGCTTCTGCCCTGCTGGAGCATCTGAACTCCTCCTATTAGAAAATTAGTGGGCATCTACTAGTAGCACTGTAGCACTGTCGTCCCGTTGTTCATCAATTTGCTCAAGCGGGCCCAGTAACGTCTCCATTGTAAGACTTGTTGTTACTGTATTTGGTATATCAAATACGTCATGGGTAGCTTGCCAGGCTTTGCCATGTGGGTGAGATACTCTCTGTAGCTTGCCAGGCTCTCCAAGAGCGAGGAATCGAACCCGGGTTGGTTGGGTTGGCCTCATGCAAGGCAAATGCCCTACCCGCTGGGCTACTAATAAGGAAGCCTTATTCTAGAACTCATGGTAGAGGACATCCTTCCTGTTATATATTAGACCTCTGGGGCTGGAGGGATGGTCCAGCAGATAGACCAATGTGGGTTTGATCACTGGGACCCCAGCCTGGTCCTCCGAGTCCCACTAGAAGTAATCCCTGAGCACTTCTAGGTATGGCCCCAAAATGGGGAAAAAAAAAACCCTGTAGTTTTGCAGAGGAAAACCAACAAGTACCATGTAGAGAGCACTGAAAACTACACCAGGATAAGGAAGAAACCTGGAGGGGGGAGTTTTGAAATCAGCAAACAACCAGGGAGGGAACAAACAGGATGAGGCACAGAAGACAGGCCAGATCACCTCAGGCTTTGAAAAACAGAGCTAGGAGTTTCGATTTTATCTCGTGTCCCTTATAAGGAAAAATTTAAGCAAGGAAGTGATAAATAGGATTTCTTTAAAGTCATTTCACTGGGTTATACTTAACAAAAAATAATAAGTGCACATTTCAGTATAGATTTTAAACAAATGTATATATACTTATACAAGCACTCTAGCACTGTCCTCCCATTGTTTATCAATTTGCTCAAGTGGGCGCCAATAATGCCTCCATTGTGAGACTTCTTGTTACTGTTTTTGGCATACTGAATATGCCACAAGGAGCATGACAGGCTCTGCCGTGCAGCAGGATACTCTCAGTAGCTTGCTGGGATCTCCGAGAGGGTTGGAGGAATTGAACCTGGGTTGGCCATGAGCAAGGCAAATGCCCTACTCACTGTGCTATCGCTCCAGCCACACTTGTACAAATTAAACATAAATTCATACGAATATTTCATTATATACTGTGGCAACTACCACAGCAAATAAGATAGAGAAGATATCACCAAAACTTCCCTTGCAGCTCCTCCCAGTTTTAGGTTTTACAATGATCTACTCTATTTACTTTTCTGTAGGGCGCAAGAGTAGGACTGAGGTTCAGTGTCCTGCCCAACCCCTCATCCCTTCAAGGACACCAGTTGTTTCAGCAGTCTACAGAAAAGGAGAGTTTTCTCCAACGCATTACCTCGCCTTCCCATCAGAAAATTCAAGTCTATTTCTAACCTCTATTCTGTCACCCAAACGTTTCTTACATCAATCCCTATGCCAATACCATTCTACCCCACTGACCTTTGAGGTACATTGTCTGAGACTTTATTTTATTGATTTTATTGGGGGGGAGCATCTAGCAGTGTTCTGGGTTTACTCCTGGATCTGCACTCAGGACTTGCTCCTAATGAGACTCAGGGCTTTCACAAGGGGTAACAGAGGTCAACCTGAGTCAGCCTCATACAAGGTAAAATGCTCTACCTGCTGTACTCAACAGATTATGATGCCTTGGGTAAGTGAATCTCTCTTCAAGGGCAGAAGTGATTTCCATTGTAGACATGACGTTCCTAGACTTCTGTGGCCTATGGCTCCCTTTCCAGAAAAGAAACTCAGCACCCTGCCATGGAAATACCATTTTTTTCTTTTTGGGTCAGACCCGGCAATGCACAGGGGTAACTCCTGGCTCTGCACTAAGGAATTACTCTTGGTAGTGCTGGGGGACCACATGGGATGCTGGGAATCAAACCCAGGTGGGCCGCATGCAAGGCAAACACCCTACCCACTGTGCTATAGCTCCAGCCCCCAGGAAATACCTTCTTCAAGCAAATAAACCTAAACTGTCCCTCAGCTGCACCCTAGCTGCCATACTACTGCATCATTTCAGCTGCCCCACTCTGTGTGTGTGTGTGTGTGTGTGTGTGTGTGTGTGTGTGTGTTGGGGGGGTGTGGAGAATTACCCACTTGGGGAAGCGCTGCTGTAGACAAACTAAAGACGTGCAGAGGGTGATGAATTACTTTCAGATCCTGTTTGTTTCGATGGGAAAGAAAAGTGTTTCTCAGTGCCCCCTTCTGCACTGCCCCTTGGCCTTGCGTGCTTCCCAGCCCGGAAGACCCTGCACCCCTTGGTCAGCTGTGCTCATGTGGTGGAGGCAGATAACAGGCTCCCAGGGCCTGACAGATCCCCATGGCACTGTCACAATTATTTTTCACTTGCTAGACGACTTGACGTTTCCTTTGAAAAGGAACAATGTGAAATGGACTTCTGCAAAGAAGGAGTAAAACCATGACCTCGGGTTTCAGCGGGTCTGGGCCGTGCTCTTGATCCAGCCACCTTATTCGCTGGGTCAAGGACTTACAGCAGAGTAACACACGGTGAGGCTATTGGGAGAATGATAAAGACAACCTAACACAGATAGTGCTTATATATTGCTCATCTGCATAAACAAGAGTCCAAACTAATATCTAGATATAGGTAGATGAAGCATCCTTTCCTGAAATTCTCTCATTTAAATCCTGCATGCTTTTACAGAAAGATTATTCTATAAAACCTCCACTGTAATAGAATGTTAGGGTGGAGTGGGGAGCTTCTGGCCAGGAAGTGCTCAGGGGCTTCTCCTGTCTCTATGCTCAGAGGTGACTCTCAGCAGTACTAGGGTCTGGGTGGTGGCGAGACTAGAACCAGGCCTCCAGCATAGCTCCAGTTCATTGAGTCACCTCCCAAGCCCCAGAATTCCCCAAGGTTTACATCAACCGTGTACATGTGCATGTGTGTGTGCATGTGCGTGTGCGTGTGTGTGTGTGTGTCTTGGTCTCAGTTGAAGCAGTCTAGAAACTTCAGCCAAGGTGCTATGTGTGTTTTGCCAGGGAGTGAACCCAGGGATTCATACAAGCAAGGCAAGAACTCTACCAAGGAGCTACATCCTGGCTCACACCAGTCGCTCTTAACTACTTTTAAGTGCACTAGATCACTCTGAAATATGGTGGGTCATAAACAGCACATTGCCCTAGAAAATGCCCGCAATCTGCCCAATTTGAGTTGATGTAAGTTATGTCATTTCTAAGGCATGGCCTGTTTGGGTTTTGTTTAACACACAACTGAGAGCTAGCCCACTTTCAGAGGCTTTTCACTGCTGGGCACTCTGCGAGTACTTCTGTCTAAGGGCGAATAGCTGCTCTCTAGCTGACTCAGTGGGCACAACGCTTTTGTTTTGTTTTGTTTTGTTTTGGGGGCCACATCCAGCTGTGCTTACAGGTTACTCTTGGCTCTGCACTCAGGAGTTACTCCTGACTGGCTCGGGGGACCCTATAGGATGCCGGGGACCGAACACGCTGTGATATTGCTCTGAACCCACAACCTGACTTCTGAGCCTCGTTTTACAAATTGATTTCCGTCCCTAGGGGGTGCCAATGCATATTGCCCTGAAGCTGGAGCTTGTAGCATGGTTGGCTCTGGCATGGCTGGCTGTGTGCACCCCACCCCAATTTCCACTTCTACTTTCTCCCTTGCCATATCCTTCCTACCAAAGCCGTGGGCCCCTTCCACTCTAGCCATGGCTTGTGCAGCTGGTACCCCATTGTCTGGCACCCCTCTGGAAGATGATGGTGGGCATCCTTGTTTCATGTGGAGGACACATTTGTCAGTTACAGAGCTGTGGATGGCAGGAACTCCTGAAAACCTCCAGGCCATCCCTGTGACATACCCTACGGTGGCAAAAGTCTGTGAGTTGGCTGAGCTGCCAGAGACCTTGGGCTGCCTGCCACTTTGGACACTGAGGGGACAATCCACAGATGTGCTCTGTTCAGTGGGTCAGAGTTTTCGACCAGCCTCACGGACTGCAGTTCATCACACTGTAGCATTCAAAGATCCCTTTAACAGCTAAAGAATAAACTGTAAGCACCATCATCTAGCAGTAGAAAATGGCAGTCCTTCAAATGCAAGAACAAAGGCTATGGATTCCAGGCCAGGGATTTGCAAAAGTTACAATGGGCATATTGTTAAACTTCAAATTTTTGCTCATGGCCTTTGGGAAAACTTCCCTAGAATGTTTTATTTTCCATAAATAAAACTAAAGAGAAAATATTTAGCAAATAACCAGCACCCTTTCTTCGCCTCAATCCCTTTCCCACCCTCCAACAATTGTATTTTTGTCTAAAAAAACATTGACTAGAATGTTTTGTGAAGTCTTGACTACTTCCTTTTTCCACCTATGATGACACATGAGTCCTGACCATGAATTTCTGGAGTTGGGTGGGAAAAAATACCTCCTGATTCAGAGGGTTCTGAGGGAACTGAATAGCCACTCTTCTTTCCCTTAGCCTTCACGCAGGCATTTTCTTATCAACTGTGATGGATACGATCTGAAGAGAAACCAGAGTATAAACTTCCAGCCATGGCTATGCTGGGACCACTCTCTACAGGTCTGGACAAGCCTCATGCATGAAAGAACTGGCAGAGGAACACAGGCATGCGGGTCCCGGGGCTGAGATCTCCAAGCCTGCTTGGATTGGGACTGGGCCTTCTCCACCCAGACCCCCATCTTCCAGTAGGTAGGCATCACACTCATCAGCGGCCGCCAGAGCCAGGTCGGTCCCCTCAACGGCCAAGACACAGAGGCTATTAAACCCAGTTCCCGGCAGCACGCAGCCGCATTTGCGGCCGCATGACATCTTATTATCTCATTTTTCCTTTGGAGAACCTGGCAGGCTACCAAAAGTACCCTGCCCGCATGGCAGAGTCTGGCAAACTTCCTGTGTCATACTCAATATGCCAAATACCAGTAACAATGATGGGTCT
>JAOXYA010122418.1:0-10442 GCA_028565675.1 Sorex palustris
TTGCTCGAGCGGGCCCAGTAACATCTCCATTGGAGACTTTGTTGTTATTGTGTTTGGCATATCGAATACATCACAGGGAGCTTGCCAGGCTTTGTCATGCAAGCGAGGTACTCTAGATAGCTTGCTGGGCTCTCCAAGAGGGGCGGAGGAATCAAACTCAGGTCCACCGGGTCGGCAAGGCAAGCATCCTACCTGCTGTGCTATCACTCCTGCCCATGGGTGTATTAGTAGTATTAGTAGTAGTAGTAGTAATAACTAAAGACCATAGTTTAATCTTAGGATTCAATTTATGTTGTAGAATATGAGTTTTAACAACTGTATAATGACATGAATCCATAACTAAATAATTAGACTGCCTTAAAACTTCCTAATCATCCCTACCCCCGACCTCTTTAAGCACTTAACTTCTACTGATCATTTTATTGCATTCATGGTCTCCTGAAAGATTTCTAATCGGATTCATATAGTACTTTGCTTTCTCTAACTTAATTTCTTTCAACTGGCAATATGCATTTGCTTCCTCCATGCTTTTTATGATTACTAACTCATTTCTTTCTATTACTGATCAATATTTTATTCTGTGAATGAACAATAGCTTTGTTTATCCATCCACCTACTGAAAGACATCTTAGTAACTTTTGGATTTTGACAATTATGAATAAAGCTGCTATAAATGTTTGTGTGAGGGTGGATATGTTTTTGTGGATGGTTTCAGCTTATTTTTGGCAAATACCAAGGAGTATAATTGCTGAAACATATGGTCGGAATGTGTTCAGTTCTACAAGGAACTGCCAAAATGTCTTCCAGCATGGCTGTACTATTTTGCATTCCCACCTGCAATAAATGAGAGATCTTGTTACTTCACAACCTCGCCAGTCTTTGGTATTTTATGTTTTGAATTTATGCCATTCAAGTAATTATACCATGATGTGTCACCACTGTTTTTGTTTATAATTTCCTAGTGGGATATGACATTGAACATTTTTGTGTGCTTGTTTACCATCTGCTCATCTTCTTAGGTGTGGTATTTTTATATTGTATACTTCAAAAATCAAGAAAATAATAATATTGTTGTGAATCATGTACAAAATAAGACTATTTTTGGCTGAGAGAAGTGCACCCTCTTTTATAAAATTGCTCCCTAGAGACATGTGCAGGCGAGCATTTCGGTCAAAGAAATTTGTGTAGTGCTCAGCACAGACATGGAAGCAAATCTTGGGTGTTCTCAAACTAAAGAGGTCCATTTTTCTTTTGAGTAGAATAAAAATATAATAGGACATGGCTTAAGAAAAGGGCTTAGAGAACTTAAAATACTTTGAATGCATAAAAATTTTACATTATAGGTAATAGGGAGTCATTAAAAAATGTGCACTGTGATTATATGCAGAGGTCACTTTGATAGTAATGTGTCAGAAGGATTAAGGAAAATCAAGGCTAAGTGGGTGGAAATGAATCATCTATTAAATAATTCATTTAAGAGAAATAATTTCAATGTGAGCGCAAATACTGATAGTAGGATAAGGAAAAGAACAATTTATATTTTAAAAAATATTAGGGACTAAATTAACAAGCTATACTGGGTCATTCTGGGTGAGGCTGAGATAAAGAAAGAGCACAAAATTACCTCCACTTTCTGAATTGGGCAATTAAATTGGTGATGTCACTTTTCTAATCAAGATTGGCAAAGAGAATAAATTGAGTTTCAAGTATGTTGAGTTTGGGGCATTCAGAGAGAACTATAGAAGAAGAGAATAAACTGTACTCGGGACTTGCTCTTCAAGCTCGTGTTCTCCCTTGAATATGTACCTCATTTGATTATCTCTGTTTCTTTGCTTGTTTTCTACTCTGGAGAAGCCTGTGTTCTCTCTCAAGTGTGTACTTCTCTCTTCCCCCTCACATATTTTTAAATAAGTTTCAATAAAAATTACCTTGCTTTAAAAAAATAAAAACTTGATTCAGAAAAGACATCTGCACTCCTATGTTTATTGTAGTGCTATCCACAATAGCACTACAACAAACATAGAGGAGATAAGGGGATATATTGAAGGGGGGGTTGACTCTGAGACAATGGTGGAGGGAAGTGGAGTTTGTGGTATTACAACATTGCATGCACGTGTTGTAAACCATCCACTAAAATTTTTTTTTAATTTAAAGATCAGCTTTTCGGGAGTCTAGAAGTAGTTTGAGAAGGAAACAATGATTTGAGGTCATCATTCCACTGATAACTTTTCCTAAGGAGCATTCATTGAGAAGGAAGAGGAAGCAGGGACAAATCCCGAAGAACATCAGTATTTGTGGAGATAGAGAAAGCAGCAGGAACTAGGTGAAAGTATCAGTCAGGAAGACACTGTAGCACTGTCCACTGTACCACTGTCCTCCCGTTGTTCATCGATTTGCTCGAGTGTGCACCAGTAACATCTCCATTGTATGACTTGTTGTTACTGTTTTTGGCATATCGAATACGCCACAGGGAGCTTGCCAGGCTCTGCCTTGCGGGCAGGATACTCTTGGTAGCTTGCTGGGCTCTCCAAGAGGGACAAAGAAATCAAACCCGGGTTGGCCGCATGCAAGACAAACGCCCTACCACTGTGTTATTGCTCCAGCCCTGTTTAGGAAGACAGGGAGAAGAAAGTTTTAAGAGGGAGCCATCATCAGTGAGAATCTGCAAACAGACTTCTATCATAAAAAGTTATTAGAATGGTCCTTGAGGACCTCGTTTAAGGGCGTTTACAACAAATTGAGGTGAGATACAGATGTCAGTTTTATTCAGTGCTGGCTGATTTCTCCACCCACAGGACAGTGCTTGGTCTTCTTAGCTGTCCAGTAAATACTTACAAAGTGATGCATGGATCATGTTTTCCTATTCTATCTAACAGTGATCAACAGAGATGGTGTTCTTTCATAATAAAATTCAGTAGTTCTTATTCTCTGTTAAGAAAGTTTATCTTCTACACCAGTGTTTCCCAAAATGGAAGACTTTGCTGGCAGAGAGGCACCAAAATGACGCAGGAGGAGCAGTGGTAGCCTCGGATGCAAAAAAAGAAAAAAAAAGTGTAGAAGGAGTCACTTTCTGTTTATTCATTTTAAGAAATCAGATTTACAGGAGGCATTGAATAATTTTTTTTAAAAAGTTTGGGTATCTTTATTATAAACTAAGATAATCACACTCAGCCAAAACTTTCCTTTCTATGCTCTTCCTCAATTATTTATGTCATTTGTTTTATAACAAGTCTTTTTCTTTGCAAGGCAGTTTAAAATAAAATGTAATCATTTCACATTTTATTTATTTTAGGGGGTGGGGATGAAATATGCATTATACATGGGGAGCATGTACTCTATCACCAATACTTGTAATAAATTGTGATAAAAGATAAGCACACATAAAATTTACTATCTTACCATTCCAAGCAGATAGTCTCCTAGTATTGAATAATTCACATTATTGTGCAGTAATATTCAGAACTTTCTTACAAAAGAAACTCTGTACTACTAAATTATAAACTCCCTTCTCTCAGACTTCTCCACCCACTATTATATTCCCTGTGTCTATTCAAACACTTTAAATACTTCAGGTAATTCAACATTTGTCTTTTTTTGCATGGCTCTTTGTCCTAAATCTGCATCCATGCATATAAAATGGACCATTTAAAAAATAGAATATGTTTCTCTCACAAAAGTTCAAAGAATCCAACACCACTATAAATTGTAGTATTTCAAGTGGGTAGAAATCATAAAGCCGATTTTGTGAGTTTCCTTAGGCTGGATGAAATCATTCTTCTGATTAGAAATTATTCCATGACTGGAAATATTGAGAGTGTCAACTATTTTTCAATAGTCTCCTTGTGAAGGATCTCCACTGATTTCTGTATTGTTCTGGCATGCCTTTGTTGGAATCCTTGAATTGGGCAGAAATAAGATCACTATCTAATGCCAGAGTAAGGCACTTTTCTTATATTGTTCATCACCTTTCTTCTTTGGCAACTGACTATTTTACTACCCACATCATGAACGGGCTACAGTAATCACACTTAGAAGACCCCTTAGCTCTCTGGTTTGGGGAAGGGAAAAGAGAAAGAAATAAAAAAAGGAAGGGCGAAAACTCAGCCCGGTTGACTGGGAACAAAGAAACAGCAGTCTGGTATCACAGTTGCTGCTGATCTCCTCCTACACCACTAGAGTTTTACTACAATTAAGCTCTCAGTTCCCAACTCAATAAGACTGCATCCTCCCAACAGAATTTCAGAAATAGAAAGTCTAATGCATACTTCTTCCCATTTTTATTCATAGTTTGGTAAACAGAAACTGAAAATGAAAAAGGGTGATGTCTGTCTTCCTACGCAAGCAGAAGACAGAGAGCATCCAGTCACGGTTCTCATCTTTAGATTTTTCAGTGATGCCACATTATACTCCACTAAGAACAGGGATGATGTGAAAGACAGATGGTTCTTCTTTTTGGCCAGGCACAAAACTTGAGATTCTCAAGAGCAAACGTGGTTAGTAATTTTTCACTGAGTTGACTGAATAAGGACTAAATCTTTCCTTAAATCTTGAACTGATCCTCAACATAACTCTTTAGGAAATTCCAAAATGCTTTTTCATGCTAAGTTTTTACTTGTTCTTCTCCTGTCTGTTAGCCAATGCAGTCTCTTAAAAAATGCTTCAAGAAAGATTTTATTAGAATTTTTGCAGGATATGAGGGGACAAATTCATCATTATTCTGTGCACAGGATTACCTAAAATATCTAAGTTTTTGACAGGCAAGAATTCTTATTTCAGCCAAAGAACACAAGCAGTACAGACAGTACTCAGTACTGTGATCTTATTACTCAGATTATTAAAATACTCATTTGGGGGAGCACCCATAAGTACAAATTGAGATGAACAGAAAATCCTTTATATGGCAGATGCTAACTATTGAATATTACTCTCCCATCTACTCTGAAATAAGTTCACACTTTTGTATGTTTCCAAAAATTTTTTGATGCTTAGGATACATTTATAAATCATCAGTTGAGTTTTCATTAAACTTCTTGAATTAAATTATAAAATATGACCTAGCTCTTCACCAAACCCCAGGATTCTTACTCTAGGACTGATAATATCATTTTGAGGGACATCCTTTCAGCCTTAGATGTGGGGCCCACCTGTATAAACCCAACAATTCTTCATACTACCTTAACACAACAATCCGATATATTGAGGTTCAAACAGAGTAAATTTGATAAACAAAGAAACCAAGGGTAAGGCCAGGTTCCAAAGCCTGAGAGGAGTGGAGACAAGATCCTTGGTTCCCTCTGCTGGTTATGTGTGTTAACCTATAGTGAAGGCCATGTTGCTTTCACTATCTTCCTTTCTTTATGCCTCTCATCTAAGTTTTCTCCTGATCCAGTCTTCTTAGCAATTCTCTAGAAGCTTCCACTATCCTGTAATAGTTCATATTTACCATTGATAGGCACTTCTGGACAATTTCTGCATTCCCTCTCATTCTCTCAATGTCCTGCAAGAATGTTGAAGTCAATTAACAGGAAACTAATGAGAGATGAGAGTTCAGTGGATTGTTTTCAACTAGGCAATTCTTCTCCCTCAGGGAACTTTAGCAGTATCTGAAAACATCTGATGCTATTAGTATCGAGTGAGTAGAAACCAGAAATGTTACATCCTAAAAATGCACAGAACAGCTTCAAAGACAATGACCTACCCCCAAACACTGATAATGCTCAAAATGTCTAGGTTAAGAAACTTGGGTTTAAAGCAATAACCCACCGCACAGTGTTTATCGCAGCATTTATCCAAAGGACTGGCCAATGACAGACTTTTTTGCCACCATGGTGACTGGAAAAGATTATAACTTTTTATTGACCGGGAGTTGTGGCTGCAGGAGGCCTGGGGGGAGGTGGGGTGGCGCCTCAAGTGACTGCTTTCATAATCTAAGGAAGGAATTTCCTTAGATTATGTCAACGATCCATTCTTGACACTATAAAACCCCATGAACTTTGCATGTTGCTTTGTAGCAACACAGCAGACTTCCCATGAAAAGGAAAAAGAGATGTAAGTGACTAGTTTCCCAACTCAGAGCCCCTGAGGGCTTGCTGGATGTGGATCCCACAATATATTTCCTGCTTTGAGAGGTGAGCTCTGGGCTTGAGATGATTAAAGATTAAAGTCAAAATATATTTCCCCATGGTGAGTAGTACCCTGCAATGGTGAGGACTTCACTGTGAATTCATAGTCTACTCTTGCTGCTTCTACCAGCTCTCTGGGTCATCTAATTCCATTCCATATACAGAATAAAATATTTAATAACATTCCTTCCAGGACCTGCGCTGTGTGCATTTTCAACCAACAGTATAAAATTTCAAATTACATTTAATCTCAGAGACAAGAACAATTTGTTCTCAACTGCAGGCTTCTTTCTTTCTCTGACATCTAACTCTTCTCGATTCCTCCTCTCCGCGTGCGTGTGGCAGAGAGCTCAAAGGACAGAGGGTTCAAAGATGGTCTTTCACCATATACCTTCATCTTCTTACTTTCCAAATTTCCCAATGCACAGAAATGTCCCTTCCTTTAGCTAAATCTAGGCCCACACTTTGTCATTTACCTTTTGAAACCCGTTATGCCTTTGATCTCTCTGTCTCTCTGTCTCTCTCTCTTCTCTCTCTCCTCCCTATCTCTCTCTCTCTCCTTCAAAACATGAGAGTAAATGAAGCTGGTGGTAAAGGAGGGAAGTATAGAATTTGTGTGTGTTTGGAGGGGGAGGGGTTCCTCTGGGTCACTGGAGCAGAAGGTTCAGTACCAGCACATTGTCCAAGAAGCAATGTGGATTACAAAGTGTGTTTGGACTTTTGGCCTCTCCAGTAAATATTGACTCTCCAGTCCTCATTTCCAGTGTTAACATTGTTCTCTTGAGTGTATAAGATAGGATGATCCCCTCAAAAGTGAAAAAAAGGAAAACACTTAGTTACCAGGTATAAAATACTTAGTTACTATATGTAAAATACTTAGTAAATGTAAAATACTTAGTAATATGTATAATACTCATTTATGCAGCCGCTGTCTTCCTTTTTGCCTTATTATTATGATTGCAAACATATAATCAGCCATTATTTTTTTATTACCCACTGCCTTTCTTAAATCCTAAAACTAACCTTGGATGTATACTTCATTCATCCAGAAATCGCTCCTGAGAGTTGCCCAGGGTTAAGAACTCCAGTCAGCGCTAACACCAAGACTCCAATTTTTTTTAATTTTATTAAATTATCATGAGATAGTTACAAGCTTTCATGTTTGAGTTACAATCAGACAATGATCAAACACCCATCCCTCCACCGGTGCACATTCCCCACCACCAATATCCTCAGTATACTCCCCCTTTCCCACCCTCTCCCTGCCTCCACGGCAGACAATATTTCCCATACTCTCTCTCTCTCTCTCTCTCTCTCTCTCTCTCTCTCTCTCTCTCTCTCTCTCTCTCTGCTTTTGGGCATTATGGTTTGCAATGCAGATACTGAGAGGTTATCATGTTTAGTCCATCATCTATTTTCAGCACACATCTCCCATCTCGACCGGTTCCTCAAGCCATCATTTTCTTAATGATCCCTTCTCTATTCCAGCTGCCTTCTCCCCTTTGCTCATGACAAAGGCTTCCAGCTATGGAGCAATCTTCCTGTCCCGTGTATCTATTATCCTTAGGTGCAAATCTCCAATCTTTACACAGTGCTCAGATGCTTTCTTTCTTTCTCAGTCATTTCCACTCAGGGCACCTATTCTGTTGGCTGATTAGAAAGTTCATTTGTGATATGGGTAAAGTTAACTCACCCAAGAAATCCCACCTCTGCTGAGTTGTGTGTCACAATGCCTTCTGAGATGGTTTCAGACTCCAGATCTCTGGACATTTCCAACAGTACATAAGGGGAGCCTCAGACTATGACAAAAACATCGAAATGTTGGTAAGTTGATGAGACCTTATGAGCCTTCTCAAATTGAAACCAGTAATTGTGTGTGTGTGTGTGTGTGTGTGTGTGTGAACATCCTTTGCCATCTGCCTTCTTTTACCATTTGAAATTTCAGAAAATGCCTTTATTGGAAATAAAATCTTTGATTAGTGATTAGACAGGGTGAAGTCATTTTGACTTGAGAGCACCTTACATCAAGTGACTGCTTCTTCACAAGAGAACAGATAAGAGAATTCAGGGTTCGAGGCATAGAGAATAAGGGTAGAGAGACTTGAGCGATGCAGACACCAGCTAAGGAGCCAGAAGTTTGCCCAAAGCCAGAGGAGCTTGAAACAAGGAGGCCTTCCTTTCATGGGAACTCGGGGGACACAGCCCCTGACTTCGGATTTCCATTCCCAGAACAGAGAATTCATTTCTGCGGTCTGATGCCACTCCTCTTGGGTTATGTGATGCTGTGAGTCCTAGGAAACTATTCTATTCACCATGCCTGCGGGATGTATCCATACTTATCTCTTTGGATAGTGAAAATGCACAGAATTTGAGAAAAGGAACTCAAATATTCTGATAATATAGGGGCTAGGAAAACCATAGAACTGAGTAGTCAAAGGGATGTCTGGAAAATAAAGCATTGCTCTGACTATTGATGCCAGTCACAGGAGGATGCCAGGAGAGAGTTGCTCATAGGGCTGAAATGCCTTGTCTGAGCCTCAAGTTTGATCTCCAGTTCTTCGTGGTTCCCTGAGTACTGCTGAGGTGGCTGAGGACTTTCTGGTGGTCCTCAGCTCTGCTGGAACACCACCCCCCTCCATGCCATCTGGTCTGAGAATCACAAAGTAGCCCTCAGGCAACCTGCACATGGTGTGGGAGGCCCCACTCCACCACCACCCCCAAAAAAAGTTACTGGAGAAAGACTGTGCTGTTCACTTTGCCTATGGTCCAAAACTATGGTAAAATACATCTAAGGGATTCTGGCTATTGGTTAAAGAGAATATGGTTAAAGAAACACAATGGAATACTATGCAACTCTTAGGAAAATGAAATTATGAAATTCACTTAGAAATAGATTGACATGGAGAGTATTGTGCTGAGTGAAATGAGTCAGAAGGAGAGAAACAGACGTAGAATTATTGCACTCATTTGTGCGATATAAAAAACATAATACAGGACTAATACTCAAGGACAATAGAAATAAGGATCTGGGGGATTGGTTCACGATTGGAAGACTGCTTCAAGTGTTGGGGGAGAAGGCAGTTGGAAGAGAGAAGGAACCACTATGACAAAGATAGTTGGAAATGGTCACTCTGGATAAGAACTGTGTGTTGAAAATAGGTAAAGGAACAAACATGATAACCTCTGTATTTGCAAATCATAATGCCCAAAAGAGGAGAGAGAGAGAGAGAGAGAGAGAGAGAGAGCCTCCATAGAGATAGGCAGGCAGTGAGGGTAGGGGAAGGGATTTGGGATGATTGGGGTTGACAGGAAGGAAACTGGGGTCATTGGTGGTGAGAAATGTACACTGATGGAGGGATGGGTGTTGGAAAATTGCATGACTAAAACCTGAGCATGAACAGCTTCGTAACTGTGTATCTCATGGTGATTTAATAAAAAATTAAATAAATTAATTTAAAAAAACCAAACACCTAAAAGGGAAATTTGTATATTGAGAGGAGGTTTTTTCAGAGAAGTGTATCTCAGGACTGGAGAGAGAGTTCATCAGGCTGGAGTCATGCTTCATATGTAGGAGGCCTGGGTACACTCCTGGTACTGTTTGGTCTCCCAAGCACAGAGCCAGAAATGGTCCCTGAGTACCCCCCAAATAATATTTTTATTGGAGTTATATTTTAGATATTTTATGTAAATAAAGCCAATGTCCTTTTAGTTTTGTTTTGGTTTGGGGACCACACCCAGTGATATGTAGGGTTTACTTATGACTCTGAGATCAGGAATTACTCCTGGGAGTGCTTGGATGACTATATGGGACACTGGGATTTGAACCTGGCTAGGTCAGCCACGTGCAAAACAGATGTTTTATCTGCTGTACTATCTCTCCTGCCAACCAAACCATCATTCTAATAAAGATTACTTAACTAATTTGATTCAGAGATGCTAAACCCATCACAGTCACTTTTAGATAAATGAGTGATCCAAAACTGATACTAGAGCCTTTCTTAGTCTATAGTAGATGCATGTGTATATTAGTTTACACCAGGAAACTCTCCAAAGTGGTATTTGTAGAAATAGTTCCTTGCAGATTTCATTAAGCCCTAATAAATGCTTTTAGAAACTCTTAAGAAAGTTTGAGTTTACAAAAGGAGAGAGAGAACAAAAGGGAATGCCCTGCCACGGAGGCAGGGCGGGGGGATATTATCCATGGTGGTGGAGGGTGGGCACTGGTGGAGGGATGGGTATTTGGTCATTGTATGACGAAACCCAAGCACAAAGATTTGTGAATCTACAACTGTACCCCATGGTGCTTCACTAATAAAAAAA